>JAWDJN010000022.1:2476179-2613284 GCA_037788925.1 Mytilus galloprovincialis | reverse complement strand
ACATGTCCTTGTTGATATACAACTCTTGTTTTGTAGGCACTCCAAATGGATCTTTTGCAGAAAGTGAACTAGACAACAGTCACAGCCGTGTTTGAGATGGCTAGACAGGCAGTGTTTCATCAATGTTTCCTGAAAGGTAAAGAACACTAGTTATTAAGCGCGGTCCTCGTTGAAGCAACAATTGCTAATTGCTTTCAAAAATATAACACGCACAACAATAATACTGTATGTACATTTAGATTTTCAAAGAATGATGTAAAGCAGAGAAAAGCTGAAAACAAAAAACTTGAAATTAAGAAACACTAAGCTTCGTTTAGAGATAAGGATGTTAAAACAGCAGTCAGCGGTGCAATCAGACAATTATTGTAGCTAGATATTTAATTGAACATACAGTATTGATACTTTTAAATTTTATATGTTTTGTATTGTTCACCAATTAACCAAATTAGGATGAAAAGGGAATGAATGTTTTTTTTTAATGAGAGTGATGTATGGGTTTAAACAGTGTTTATATACTGTATGCCCTCATGGGCTTATTTATGATTGAATAATATAAATTTACTTTACATACTTCAGAAATATGATGTGGTTATAAGTTTCTTATTGTCCTGCCATCCTCTGGACCATTGTAGTTCATCTGACCAACATCTTCACCAGATTCATCATCTTCCATTGGCTCCCGGAGCATGATAGCTATGTTATGTAGGATAGCACAAGCACCAATTATTCTACAAACTTTGGCGGGCTTCATGCGAACTTCTCCATGTAAGACATGAAACCTTCGCTTCCATCAACCAAACACCCTTTCTATAGTGCAACGCGTGCGGGTATGTGGCTCTATTATATGCCTCTTGGGAAGGTGTAGCCGGATGTAGATATGTGTAAGTAGGAACTTTGAGCATGGATAGCCACTGTCACCAAGTAAAAAACCGTCATCTATGGAACGGTGTCTAGTTTGTAGGTAGGTACTGACATCAGAGGCTGTCATGGGTACTCCCTGGCCACTGTGCATCAACGTTTATAAATTTTCCTGTTAAGATTAATTCAAAGGAAGCTTTTAATTATTTGCAATTCCATGATGGCGCATTACATAAGTTTAAGTTAATCAAACCACTACAATGAAACAGAATAAAAAAAGCGCGACATAGATGTATGTCACGCCATAGGAATGAACCAATATACAAAAACTATTATCAAAAGGAACTACTTTACTGGTCTGGACACTTATAGCTGACAAGGATTTTTTTTTCAAACTTCAATGTTTGTCTGCCAGAATAAAAAAGGGGGAGATAAGAGGGTCTTTTCATTTTTTGTTATTTTTACATGCTGAGATTAAATCATGAAAGTGTCCGATATATTGTGATAAATTGTTATTATTTCTTATGCAGCAAAAATACTGCAATCTGATTGGTAAATAACACCCCACCCTGGTTCACCCCGGGATAAATAAAATTTTGCCAAAAATTTCAGAATTTTATTTTTTGGCCAAGATAAAGAAAAAAAAAAAAAATCAAAATAAAAAAAATGTTAGAAAAATTTAAAAAACAAAAAATTTAAAAAAATAAAAAAAATATTTAAATTTTTTTTTTTTTTCCGGAAAACTCAAAGAACACAAAAATTTTCTGAATTTTTTCTAAAAATTATGTAAAAGTATTTCACAATGCGCAGCAACATGGACATTGAAAAAATGTTACGCTGTAAATTTTTCATTACCATTTTTTCAATTTTACATCCTGGTTTCAAATGAGTAAAGGAATTGTTCATCAGAAATAAATTCGTTATCTTGGTGTAATCAGAGGTGTACGGAATTTTACACCGTTGCGCCTCAGGGTGTATGAATTTCAACAACGGTGTAAAATTCTGTACACCGTGATTACACCAAGATAACTAATAATCTCCTGTGACGCTGTTTCATCTCATATTGAACGCAAAAGAAAGGCATGATAAGTTGGCATTTCAATGTTTCTTCACATTCCTATGTTAAGTTAGAATTTGCCTTTTAAACATTAGACTTGACACATTGTGGCTCTAGATAAGCGTATATTCAGATATTTGTTTTTTTTTACATTTACCTTGGTCACATTACGCCTTGCACATTGATGGAGTGCCAACCTTTTTCTATTAACGTAGCCGGTTCATCCTCCGATGGGCTCGTATCTTTACGTGTGTCCCATCGATACACCCAATCACTCCTGGAAATAAACCTCCACGGAAGAAACCCTGCTTATTTCGATCCCTTTCTTCTGACGTGCTGGCCATTTAATAAACTGGTCCTTCTTGAGAGGAGAGCATTTGTTACATACATTTACTGCTTGCTCTACAGGCTGTGGCTTTATCCACACCATCGTGTCTCCTATAACTTCCAAAACGCTTCCAGAGCGTAAATCGTAGTGCTAGCATTACCTTAATAAAAAAAAATGAACATTATATTTAAGTACAGTATTGATTTATACATATACATACAAATGTTAAAATATTTGTTTTTCCCCCGTCACCATGAGTTTTGAATCAGCAAATTTTGTGGAGTTATGGGACAATTTTTCAACATTTACCAAAGATGGGTCTTGTGGTTGCAACTCCTCTAATGATTTCTTTGATATTTGGTAGGAGTCTGATATGTAGAGGGTGCATATATACAACACTTTCATTCTGATTCAGCGAATTGTGTAGTCTTGAGAAATGCATGGGTTTAGGACCATTTTCATTATTTGTTCTAACTGCTTGGACATGTAGCTACTGGTATTCTGTATATTGTTCCGCAAGACAATGTAGCTCATCAGTACTAGTCATTTAGGAACGAGATACTTCATATATAAGACCAATACAGTGGCGGATCTAGAACATCGCTGCAGTGACTGGGTGAGGAGGAGGGGGGGGGGGGGGGGGGCTGACAACCAAAACTTTTCAAGACTTTTTGAAGCATTTTTTTTCACATAAGACTTATTATAATTAATCTTTCATTAAAGGTTGATGTTGATGGTGGTGGTGGTGGTGGTGGTGGTGGTGGGGGGGGGGGGGGGGGTAACAGCAGCAATTTATTATTACACATGTGTATTATACTTAAGCTCTAGGTAATTTTGAAATATATATAACATATTTGCCTTTGGTAAATACAATTATCAAACTGAGAGACAAGTGCTTGTGGGTAGAAATTGAAAGATAAACTGAATAAAATAAATAATTTGGGTAAACAACTTCTGAATACAAAAATGGTAATGTGCATACTACCTAAGTAAAAAAGTAGCCATTATGTTAAAAAAAAATAAAAATGAGCGAAAAAAAAGAATACAGAAATGAGAGACCTATACATGATCATACATCCATACCCTTAAATGTGTCGGTTATTACATTTATTTAACAAGGCAGGCAGGCATATAAAACATAATGTTTATTTTAATGTCATGTTGATAGATTGTGTTCTACATTGTTAATATTTAGGTATATAACATTTAGTGCATCAGGATCTTTTTCCTTTGCTTAGAAGGAATTGTACAATAAGGCATTTAAAGCATACTACAAGCTACGAAAGGACTTCTTGTCACTGAATCCAAATATTAAAAACAGCCTCCACGTATTTGATCATACAATTAAACCCATTCTTTTATATAATTCGGAATTTTTTTTTTTAATCCCTTCGAAACAATTAAATTCTCAGACTTCTACAGTTGATTAAGCTCTAGGTCACAGTGACGACAGTATAGTTTTCCGAAATATATAAGACAGTGTAATATCATTGGGATAATAACTAAAATCAGAAACGAAACCACTTCGTTTCTCCTTTGTTAAGTTTCGTTTTCATTTCCTCAAAAAAAAAATTAACGACCTATTAAATGACCCGGCTTGCGGACGTGACAGAAAGCAATGTTGTTTTTAAAAAAGGCACACATACATATCTAAACTGCTAGATGGAAATTTGGAAAAATATGAAACTGCTACAATATTTTGTTTTATAATTACGCCGGAGTTGGATTATATATTTATAACTTCCATCGGGGAAAACATAATATCAAACTCGTGTGTCTTGTGTGACAATTAAGCTAGAAAAAGAGGGGGTGATACGTCCGCATTTTCATTGACGATCGAAGCCCATGAAACAGCTTTTGTGATCTATTGTGTGTTGGTGTGTGTGGAATTATATACTAGAATAGATTGTGGTGGGAGAGATGATTAAATCCATGTTTGTAGTCATTTTTCAATTATTTTTTGTAATGTTTACGTTTGAATGGAGACTTTTCTTACCCTCAAACTGAACGGTACACATATATAGAGAGAGATTCTCTTTGTTACTAAGAAAAATGAATCTTTGTCTAACTCTTACAAAAAGATAATATTCTAAAGAGTATACCTGCATTTCAACTGAAATTGGCTGACTCCTTCTTGTGGTGTGGGACAAATCATTCCGTAGCAAATCTGATATAAATTGGATTGATTCTCTTTTGAATCGAAACCTTGATCGTATCTGTCTATCACTAAGGGTGGCCAGCTCTATCCTATCGCGATATACTCGCTGTTTTTGCAGTGCGAGTATATCGCGATAGGATAGAGCTGGCCACCCTTAGTGATAGACAGATACGATCAAGGTTTCGATTCAAAAGAGAATCAATCCAATTTATATCAGATTTGCTACGGAATGATTTGTCCCACACCACAAGAAGGAGTCAGCCAATTTCAGTTGAAATGCAGTGCAAAAACATTACCAAACAATAACCGGTTTGCCATCTTTGATTTTAACTGACTGTTAAATACTTAATGTTACCCCTCGGGCTTAGTTAAATCTGTAACTTAACTGGGGGAACTAACTGTCAGTTCACTGCTTGTTAACTTTTGTGCAACGCTTTTAATCCCTCGTTAAATTTAACATCGCGTTAAAGCCGAGATAACGGTTAGTTAAATTTAACTAACGTTCGTGCAACCGGATCCAGGAGTATTCAATATCATGTAAAAGTGAGTTGTTAAATTTCCATAATCCTTTTCCAAGTATGAAATCATTCATCTTCAGATTTAATATTATTCGGGAGTGATCTGATCTATAGCTGCAGTGATTTGGAACATCAACTACATTTTGATTAAGGTCTTGGGAGATTAAAAAGAAGTATAATCTTGCTTGTTTTATGATATTAGCTTTTCTCCATGTGAATTGTTTTTAATCTGGATTAATTTCCCTAAAGGGGTCTGTTAAATTATAAAGATATTTTGAGTCTAGAACTTTCTCCTTAGCTTTTGGGTTATTAATATTTTGATAGTCATCTGTATCAAGACTTTGGTTTTGTACTAAATTATAGTCTCCAGTTATAACAACTGACGGATTGTTTAAAGTTTCTATCATTTCACTAATTTTTATATAAAAATCTGGTGTATCTTTGTTTGTACCATATAAGGTTATTAGGGTCATTCTCTTTCCTTCGATTTCCATATCAATTTCTAACAAATTTCCTTCATCGTCTTTTTTTACTTTATGTATTTTATACTCAAAGTTTGTTGTCAATAAAATTGCTACCCCCTCTTTGATATGTAGCAAACGAATTAAAAATGCACTCTCCTTTCCATAGATTTTTTTATTGATATTTCATCGTTTTCTGAAAAAATGTGTATCTTGTAAGCCATTTATATTACAATTTTGTTATTTAAGATAATCAAAAACATCTCTTCGCTTCTCTATTGAATTAAGACCTTGTCAATTGTATGCATGAGAGAAATGTTATACTATTATTACTCATTTCCAAGTGATATTTCTATTTTAAAAACAAAAATATGTATTTATTGTGAATGTGACAATGTCTTTGAGATGTCTGATCTCACCTGCCTTTATGCTTTTTTGCAATTTAGGATTGAATATTCAAGTCATGGGAGAAGTATTTCTCCACAAAACAATATATAGTTTATTCTTTACCAGACCATAAATAGTGCATGCATATTTGTAGTCAAGAAACTTGCAAAGTAGTGGCTCTTGTTATGCATATGTTAAACCTAAGTACAGCAAAATAGCACTAAAAAGTTAAAGTGAAAGCTAAACATACAGCATAATGAAGCATTAAATTATGTTAGAGCAATGAATAGCATTTCAAAAATCTTGATAAACTAGTTATTCTAACAGTATATTTTAGCATATATCAAGAAGGAACATGGTTGGTACATACTACTATGTAGTCTTAATTTTGATAAAAGGGTGGAGATGCTGATGTAAAACATACTTCGTAAAGAAAATTTAATGTTTGAAATATCAATAATTTACTCCAATGACTATTTCCCTTTCAAAGTCCAAATCACTACAAGTTTAACACTTTGTGTTTCTTTGACTTTGCCGGGTTGTTGGGTTGTTGTCCCTGTAGTTCAAATCTCACAGGACTGGTCATATATGAAAGTACTAAATATTAGAATGCTAAAATATTAAGATCTAAGTTTATTTCTTTACTCGTAAATAATTTTTACATATTTTTTTCCCCTTTTTTAAAGCATCTATTTTTTTAATGGACTCATTAAATAAGGCATTTTCTTTAGTATTCGGGTCTTCCTGTATGTACCAAAGAAATATAATAAGTAACACATAGATTTATGGTTTAAACTAAAGAAAAAAAAAGCTTTAATAATAAGACTATGAACTAACATGCAGCCTATGTATATATACATTGTACTTTATGATTACAACTTCAAACAAAAGCATAAATGAAAAAAAAGCACGTAAGCAAAAAACAAATTCACAAGCAAAAACAAATTCAAAACAGCAATATACTTACTGACAAGCAAGTCCTACAAAAGATTGAACAAATCTAATATGTGAAAGTTGTATGATAAGTATTTCAGTCATAGAAACAAAAAAAAAGCACAATATAGTATCGATGAGCCTGTATTCGTGCCTCTTTCATTATGACGGGTAAATCATCAACTATTCTGACTTTTTCTATTTTCAACTTTGCATGCATTTTGCATTATCACTTGTTCGTCTTCGTAATGCATAAATCTCGCAATAATTTTTTGCTCTTGATCGGATCCTGTGGGCATTTGCAAGGGGACACTCTCTGCTTTGAACTTTTCTATTCCCAAATCTTTCACAAAAGAAATTGTCTACAACTTGCCATATGTGTTCATCTTGCTTTTGTTTTTGACCGTAAAGGAGAAGATTGCATTGACGCTCATGTTTCTCAAGAAAAAGTTGATTTTCTTTCAATTCGAAAAGTTTGTCGTCGAGGCTTTTTTTTTTCAGACATTCCTTTTTTTCAATTTCTAGAGTATTATTGAGTTGTGACTCTATATGCCCTATACCTCTCTCTAGCTCGTTATGATCTGTTCTAAGCTTTTCCACCTCAGTTTGTGTAGTACTAAGATCTGACTTTACTTGCACAACATCTGACCTCACCTCAGTACTTAGATGCGTTACGTTTTGTTCGACAGAGTCTAGCCTTGATTTAAAGAGTGCTACCTTTGAGTCAATACCCATGAAAACAGACTTAAGATCGGCAATAGCTTATAAAGTCGCCATATTATCGAGTTGTATACCTGACAAGTCCCGATGTAAACACTCAATGTACTCTCATCTGACGTTGATTATGTAATCATATAATGAAAGATATTTGCACAACATTCTGAATTAAAGCAGACGTAATTTTTAAGTTGTTAACTGTTTACATTGGATTTTCCCGACACATTACTTTTTCCTAGTGGACACATTACTTTTCACTTTTTATAAAAGGTGGTTCATGCCCATTCACTTGATGAAGTCTGTAATAGCTTACGGTAAAGCATACAGTGGATATGAATTGCCACTTCCTTTGTAGGAACATATAATGAATCAAGTTTTACATTATAAATAAATATAGCCAAATGGTGTATTCCTATGTGACATTTAAATTTACGAAACAATAATTTGAGACCAATTACACCTTTGCAGAGTGTGGTGTGTTTACCGGTTCAATAACATGAATAAAGACGTATTATTTAAAGATAGATAACTAAAGCTTGATGATCGATCGGTTCGACATATTCATTTTTGATATATTTTTATGAACGGTTTAACGCCGTTAAACAACTTTTGAAAGGATTGTTGTGAAGACATATCAAAAATGTTTTACAACACAATGCATGTAAGTAGTCAGTTAATACATTTATACAAAAATATTTTGCCAACGCAGCAGATGTATGCAATCTGCTATTTAAAATGGGTTCTTATTTTTGTTCATTGTAACTGTTCATAATAACTATTGTGTAGGATAGTGGAAGTTATTTAGCTTACTCTTTGACTTCTGGCTTGCACTACGAATTATTTTGTTTAATTGAATTTACTGAAGCGAGTGAATTTAGTCACTTTCTTCTAGGTTGCTTTCTCTCGAGGTATGAAAAAACGGCAAAGGAAAGAGCGTAAATAAATACAGGTCTAGAATCATATCGTACAGTATGCTATATTGAGTTACGGTAGGGCACACGTGCAAATTGTTGAAACGTGTAACTAGAATAAAATTGAGAATGGAAATGGGGAATGTGTCAAAGAGACAACAACCCGCCCAAATAAAAAACAACAGCAGAGGGTCACCAACAGGTCTTCAATGTAGCGAGAAATTCCCGCAACCGGAGGCGTCCTTCAGCTGGCCCCTAAACAAATATATACTAGTCCAGTGATAACTAGAAGTCTAGATTCATACTATACAAATAAAAACTAATATCTGGCATACGAGGACCAATAAAAAAAAACAGAATATAAGAGTCTAGATTGGAGTAGCAACTTCCCGAGTATGATGGGTAAAACAATTTGTTGAATCTTTTAAACCTATCCTGAAACAGTCATATGGAAAAATGTCTTTCAAGTTCAGAAAGTAAGGACTTAGTTCAAGATTGGTACTTAACAATAAACAATATCAACAAGTATTGATCAACAAAATGTTACTACTCGTAGTTACTTATAACAAATGCACTGCTCTATTGTAACGTTTTTGTACTATATGTTTTTGTGAGAGTGATTTATATAATAATTGTGTCTTGTAGTTTCATGTTCATATCATCATGTAAATAAAAACATGTTTAAATCTATGTTTGTATGTCTTCAAATTAGAAACTCATTCTTTTTGTAGACATTAACCCACTAGTAAATAGACAAAACAGTATAATTTAAAAATAAATACCGTTAAGCTAGATGTGTGTACTTTACAACCGGGATTATCTTTTATCTTTACCCTTTAATTTGTAAAGAAGTAAACAATCTTATATTACCGATAAAATCTATAATTGGTGATATGCAACGACTGGTTTAACGCGTTTTACCAATGTATGTGATCTTGTAAACAGTCGTCATATAGCTTACAAGTTTTTTATAGATCAACAAATTTTCTGTGAACAAAAATGCTGTATGAAACTTTGATATAATTCAGCAAGTTCCAACCTTTTTTGTACAGTTTATTGTTTATTATGCTGAAACCAAATCATCAAGTGTGTATATAATAAAACTGTGACGAAAAATATGAGCAAATTCGTTATATTCACTATGTAACTAACTGATTAATTTAAAATTAGGAGTTTTAATTTAGTCACCGAAAAACTAAATTTAATCTTAAATTTTATCATGCAAATCAACTCATCATAGATACCAGGATTGATTTTTTTATTTGCATCAGACGCGAGTTTCGTCTTGCAAGGACTCATCAGTGACGACCGAAAAAAAGCAAGTTACAAAGGCAATATAAAGTACGACGTTAAAACGTGCTTTTTTTTCTTCTTCTTAAAACTGCTTTTCCTATTCTTTACACAAACAAGATTGACCATTCATACTGACTATTTATCTATCATACACTATGTATTAGCTGATTGCTTGAAACTAGCAACACATCTGTTTGTCGTTTCTGTTTATACCAAACACACGATAAAGTGTTGGCTCAGGATTGTATTGTGTTGTCAGCACATTGTTCGCAGAATCACAATCATTTCTTACTACTTACGTGTAAAAGGTAATGATGTATGCATTTGAGGTCGATGCTATATGTTTACTATAATGCAATGAATGCGATTAAACGAGTTGCATAGCTTGTAGATATATGGGTGTACTTGTATGTTGCTTACAATGTATTGCTCCACTAGTTGAAGTGAAAACGATTTTTTTATTTTTCAATGTTGTTATTGTAATGATACATTTAACATCAACGTGATCAATGCAAATAAAGACTAAAACGGAACTTTTTTTTAAAGATGTATATATAAAAAGAAAGAAGTCTAGATATCCGAAAAAAAAAAAACAACAAAAAACTAAACTTGAATTCATCGCGTTAATTACCAGAACTTAACTTTATGTTTCATAAAAAAAGTACAGCACACATTCTGTATTCAGATCAGATACTTTTATAAGAATATTTGATTTGAGAATCCCAATTGTAATAAGTTGAAACAATATTGCACCTTCACGTTAGTTAGGAAATCTACTATTATGTTCATGTCTAACTATTGGAAGAATACATCATATTAATGTTATCATTACATGTCAGCACAAAAGACATCTTTTTCGTTATATTGTACGAGATTTTCATTTCAGTGGCGTCTGTGTTGGCTATCCGTGTATGGGATTTTAACATATGAGTTTAAGTGTCCAGATGAGTTGCAGAGAAAATTAAGAATTCAGGAAATATGCAAAGAAAGGTCACCTGATGAGTATTCGTGTTTAATGGACGAACAGTCAAATACATATAAAGAATCATGTATGGGTTCACCCGATTTTGTAAGACCAGGTACACGTTATAAGACTAGATAATAAACTATTTAATTTAAAATAAACAACCACACAAAACAAAATTAATTATTTTTAAATCTCTAAAAACTTTTGTATCAATGAAACTTTAAAAACTTATGTGTAGAGCGTTGTTACATTAAAGTATGCATCACGTTGATTTTATAAGCCCTTGTGTGTAGATTATGCAAATAATCTATTGTTCATTATTGAGCTTCAATAATAACTACAAAGAAAGGACTGCAAATACTAATGAAGGTTTCCTCAGTTGCTCGTTGATGTCTTTTAAGACTGTAGTGTTGTGCACTTGTTTCACATCCTGAAACACATTTCCGCTTAATAAACGGTGAATTGTCTTTATCTTAAAATTCAAATAAAGTATATTGCCTTCAAATCGTAACAGTTTAAAAGTTCCTGATGATGATCAATCACAAAAGGCGTTTCGGGCTTAAGAAATGTATAAAGTGTAATTTTCATTTCGATTGAGGTCAAAATGTTTATTTGACAATTTCAGGAAAATAGCATTAGCTTATAAAATACACCCAAAAAAATAGACCATGATCATAGTATGTGTTACAGCTGATTTTGTAGAAAACAAACTGAAAGTGCTAAATGTTCTCAGACTGATAATTTTGTCAGCCGCACAAAACAACAGTGATATTCGGATAATATAAATAGTTCAAATACGGTACGAAGAGAATTGCAGGCTAAAATTTCACAAAAGGTTCACGAAATGTAGCTATCATGATCTAACGATTACTTGTTGATAACAAATACAGTATTTATTAGTCTTTTAACTATGCAAATGTCAAAGGCTATTCGTCTATAGTTATAGTCTATAGTCTATATGCGCACTTAATATTTGACAAAAATAAGTGTCAAGTGTTTAGACGACTTCAGATTTGGTGTCTATAAGACAACAACATGTTCTATTTGTGACACAATAATATTCACAATATTCAAATGTGTTACCAATATTTTAACATATCATTTCAGGACAGAAGTATGTGATTGGAGTTTTTAGAAAGAACATTAAATGTGAATTATCGCGGTATCAACCATTTAAATTTTGGTCACATAAACTCAGTTGGTGTGTATTTTCGAAATCTCTTTGTAATGGAATTGGACAGATTATGTCTAATCTCGGTTCACCTTCAGGTGACAGTGTTTGTCGTTGCGACCATACACGAGGGTTTGCCTTTCTCAGCAACCCAACACATCATTGTTACTGTGTGCCAACAAATGAGGACTGCAACTGTTATAAAAAGACATGTCCTTTAAATCATATTCTAACATCAGGTAAGGCTTTGATTTAAAAAAAAAAGGTGGATGTTTTTTTATTAACATATTTAACAAATCCAAGTTACGAACTAAAAGCGAAGAAAATACATCAACTATAGGAGGAAAACAACGAAAGATCAAAAACAATGAAGTGCAACAAAAACAAACGTCAATGTAACATACATCGAAACGAACTATTTGATAACAACTGCCATATTCCTAACTTGGTACAGGCGATTTTAAGAATAAATAATAGGTTGTACCTGGTTTGATAGCTAGTCAAACTTCTTGTTTTTATGACTGACAATGTTACCAATACCGTAAAACTGGCAATATTACGTTACAAGAATATGGTGCAAATAAATGCAAGAACACCCAGCACAGGGCAATACATAAACAAATAATAATATAGTACAGTTCGACATGTAAACCACAGAATGACAATAAACACCTTAAATTAATTGACGAAAGTACACAAATACAAAAAATATCATTTTGAAATGAACGTCACACGAAATACAAACGCCTGACAATTGACGTCACAGGTATAAAATCGGGATTAAGTTTGTTATCGTTATATTTTCAAACAATGACAAATAATTTAATATAAAAATGGTGAAATTAAATTTACATTCTAACTTTAGTTATTTCCTTTTTAGCTCACCTGGCCCGAAGGGCCAAGTGAGCCTTTCTCATCACTTGGCGTCCGTCGTCCGTCGTCGTCCGTCGTCGTCCGTCGTCGTCCGTCGTCGTCGTCGTCGTCCGTCGTCGTCGTCCGTCGTCGTCCGTCGTCGTCGTCGTCGTCCGTCGTCGTTAACTTTTACAAAAATCTTCTCCTCTGAAACTACTGGGCCAAATCAAACCAAACTTGGCCACAATCATCATTGGGGTATCTAGTTTAAAAAATGTGTGGCGTGACCCGGTCAACCAACCAAGATGGCCGCCACGGCTAAAAATAGAACATAGGGGTAAAATGCAGTTTTTGGCTTATAACTCAAAAACCAAAGCATTTAGAGCAAATCTGACATGGGGTAAAAATGTTTATCAGGTCAAGATCTATCTGCCCTGAAATTTTCAGATGAATCGGTCAATCGGTTGTTGGGTTGCTGCCCCTGAATTGGTAATTTTGAAGAAATTTAGCTGTTTTTGGTTATTATCTTGAATATTATTATAGATAGAGATAAACTGTAAACAGCAATAATGTTCAGCAAAGTAAGATCTACAAATAAGTCAACATGACCAAAATGGTCAGTTGACCCGTTTAGGAGTTATTGCCCTTTATAGTCAATTTTTAACCATTTTTCGTTAATTAAAGTAATCTTTTACAAAAATCTTCTCCTCTGAAACTACTTGGCCAAATTAATCCAAACTTGGCCACAATCATCTTTGGGGTATCTAGTTTAAAAAATGTGTGGCGTGACCTGGTCAACCAACCAAGATGGCCGCCACGGCTAAAAATAGAACAAAGGGGTAAAATGCAGTTTTTGGCTTATAACTCAAAAACCAAAGCATTTTGAGGAAATCTGACTGGATAAAAATGTTTATCAGGTCAAGATCTATCTGCCCTAAAATTTTCAGATGAATCGGTCAATCGGTTGTTGGGTTGCTGCCCCTGAATTGGTAATTTTGAGGAAATTTTGCTGTTTTTGGTTATTATCTTGAATATTATTATAGATAGAGATAAACTGTAAACAGCAATAATGTTCAGCAAAGTAAGATCTACAAATAAGTCAACATGACCAAAATGGTCAGTTGACCCGTTTAGGAGTTATTGCCCTTTATAGTCAATTTTTAACCATTTTTCGTAAATTAAAGTAATCTTTTACAAAAATCTTCTCCTCTGAAACTACTTGGCCAAATTAATCCAAACTTGGCCACAATCATCTTTGGGATATCTAGTTTAAAAAATGTGTGGCGTGATCTGGTCAACCAACCAAGATGGCCGCCACCGCTAAAAATAGAACATAGGGGTAAAATGCAGTTTTTGGCTTATAACTCAAAAACCAAAGCATTTTGAGGAAATCTGACAGGGGATAAAAATGTTTATCAGGTCAAGAACTATCTGCCCTGAAATTTTCAGATGAATCGGTCAATCGGTTGTTGGGTTGCTGCCCCTGAATTGGTAATTTTGAAGAAATTTTGCTGTTTTTGGTTATTATCTTGAATATTATTATAGTTAGAGATAAACTGTAAACAGCAATAATGTTCAGCAAAGTAAGATCTACAAATAAGTCAACATGACCTAAATGGTCAATTGACCCCTTAAGGAGTTATTGCCCTTTATAGTCAATTTTTAACAATTTTCATTAATTTGGTAAATTTATGTAAATTTTTACCAAATATAGTTCTCTGTTACTAATGGGCAAAGTTCATGATAGATATAATTGTAAGAAGCAAAATCGTTCAGTAAAGTAAGAACTTCAAACACATCACCATCACCAAAATACAATTTTGTCATGAATCCATTTGTGTCCTTTGTTTAATATGCACATAGACCAAGGTGAGCGACACAGGCTCTTTAGAGCCTCTAGTTTTTTTTATCGAAATCAAACTAAAAACAAATAAAAATAAATCATGTGCATATTGGTGTTTTAAACCAAAAATCTACAAATCTACAATGAACAAGGTGATCATTTATCTTTAGCTTTACATACATATAGACAACACAAAGAGAATGAAACCACACACTTTAAGTCATGAACACTATATATACAATCATAATTCCAAATAAAAAAACATCAACTAGGTACATAAATGTTGATGTACATATACCTAGACACGTATAATAGCAATGCCAATTCACACTCAGCAAAATGGTCACATTCGATACTTGAAACCAGCCAACGTGATGCTAAACCAGAATTTAAGACGCGATAAAAATATACAAGTTATGTTGTTACACCGAGCAACTGCTTATTACATAACGTACTGGTATGTATATTACACATAGTCTTAAAACAACTAGCTATATATATAGTATTTGATAAAAGAAAAGAGGCAATTGGTCACGTCCGAAACAAACTTGTTTATCCATTTAAACTTTATAGTCTATTTCTAGCTAGAAATGTTTAAGAAGTATTGTAGGATCAATTTAGACAGTATGTTTATAGTGGCGATATCTGTATCTGTCATATATCTATTACATACAATGTGACTATTGACTCATTGAAATATAATACTACAGGGATTACGGCATGTACGGTAGATAAGTAAAATGTTTATATCAACCTTCTCCTGGCTTAGCATCTACGAGTAAATAACATGAGTTTTCTGGGGATATATCTCGTTTTGTAATTCGTATGCAGTGTCGATTTCAGTCGGTTTGTCTATGTTTATGCGACAGAACAATTCATGTTAATTACAAACTAAAATGCACACGCTTAGCGTATCAATTGGAGTGTCATACGCTTTGAAAGAGGTGTGAATCTTATGAAAATTTGGATAACGACAATGAAAATAGTAGAATCGCCACGTATGATTAAATTTTGGAGTGTGATATTTAACACACAAATAGGTATTGCACTACCTTTTCTCGTTTTAATTCGATTATTACGTACATTAATCAATATGTTACCTGAACCTTCCTCATAACTCATACATGACAATTTGTTTTTATTTTCACTATTCGTCTGCTAAAGATTACCAGTGTAAGCCTTCGACCCATGAAATCTCTTCATGTCAAGATATATCAACCGTTTTGTAAGTATATGATGTATGTACAATTATAGGTTAAATTCAATCCGTGTTATGTAGTACATTGTTTGTTATCTATCTTTACAAATATGAGAGGGCAATAGATAACAAAGGGGCAATTAACGCCATCAGTCAAAAATACATCTACAACGTCATGGCAATAACGAATTAGGTAAAAAAAAACAGTATGCAAAACACACTATAGATAACTAAAGACTGGGCACCATCCAAAACTTATAATTATAAAATAGAGAATGAAAATGGGGAATGTGTCAAAGAGACAACAACCCGACCATAGAAAAAAACAACAGCAGAAGGTCACCAACAGGTCTTCAATGTAGCGAGATATTCCCGCACCCGGAGGCGTCCTTCAGCTGGACCCTAAACAAATATATACTAGTTCAGTGATAATGAACGCCATACTAAACTCCAAATTGTACACAAGAAACTAAAATTAAAATAATACAAGACTTACAAAGGCCAGAGGCTCCTGACTTGGGACAAGCGGAAACATGCGGCGGGGTTAAACATGCTTATGACATCTCAACCCTCCGCCTATATCTCTAGCCAATGTAGAAAAGTAAACGCATAACTATACGCACATTAAAAGTCAGTTCAAGACAAGTCCGAGTCTTATGTCAGAAGATGTAACCAAAGAATAGAAATGACAATAATACATAAATAACATCAGACTTCTAGCAGTTAACTGACAAGCCAGCTCCAGACTTCAATTAAACTGATTGAAAGATTATGATTTCATCATACGAATATCAGGCACAATCATTCCCGTTAAGGGTTTAGTATCATACCAGCATAACATATATGAGAAGAACATAACCCGTGTCATGCCAACAACTAGTTTTTGAATAAATGTGTTTAGTTCCGATACAAAGACCCTATAAGAGAATCAATATTAACGCCAAAATATGCAATCTTTAACGACAGTATCGTAACTCTATCCTTTCTTAATAAGTCTATTTAAAGGTTTTGTTAGTTTCTTAGGTGAATACTGACAGTTTGTGCTTTATAAAGAATATTTCCATAAATATGTCTGATATTACAATACATATATATATATATATACAAAAACAGCAAATTCCAATCAATATATTTGTAGCATATACTCTTTCATAATATCATCTGCATTTGATTCAGAATAAATGTACGTCTGACTTTAAAAATATGGTATTTTGACCGCGATAATTTATGCACACAAACTATTTTGACCAGAATGCTACGTACATTAGTGTGGAGTTTAATTACAACTTGTTCACACAAAAGTTTATATTTTCCCAACATTGACCTAATATTATATATAAATTGTTATTCACAGAGACACAATTCATTCCAGCTATATAACAACGGATGTTAAAGGTAATGAATCATGTTAATTCTGTTTGATTGAAAAGATGTTTTATAAAGAATATATTTCATTTAAAAGTCATAGAGCTTCGAAATTTTGTGTAAATGAAACATAATTTCAGTTCAATATTATTCAGAAAAAAAAATGGTTCGAAATACTAAGGATTTTCTCATCCCAGGCATAGATTACCTTAGTCGTATTTGGCACAACTTTTTGGAATTTTGGATCCTCAATGCTCTTCAACTTTGTACTTGTTTGGCTTTATACATATTTTGATAAGAGCGTCACTGATGAGTCTTATGTAGACGAAACGCGCGTCTGGCGTACAAAATTATAATCCTGGTACCTTTGATAACTATTTGAAAGTCAAATCAATAAAGTAATATAAACGTAAAAAACGGATACAAAGTTATTTTCATAACTAGATTGGACATTTGCTCCAATGCATAACAGATGACAATAACCTATTATAAATTTGGTTATTCAGCATTTTTAATTCAGTGTCCCTTTTCCATTATGATAATTTAAGCTGGAACAAAATGAAGTATATCTCTAGACATCAGTCGTACACTGAATAATTCATTTTTTTGTGACTATCTTGAACGCATCTATCCAATCGAACTAGTCGAGATAAAGGATACAACAGATACATATAAGTCTGCTTCATATCTTGACTTACAGCTTCCAATTGTGAACTTTGCATTTGTATATAGCAACATTCCAGCAGCGCCTGCATACGGGGTATATATCTCCTAATTGATACTATATTCCCATGCTGGTATTTCCTATCATGATTTCCTTGATAGAGGGTTGCTGCTCAAGGAAGCTATAAAACCAAGAGTTATAAATAGTGAAGTTGAAATAATCCTTTCGTAAATTGTACGGACTCCATTACGAGTTGGTGGACCATTACGGAATAACCGTTTCACATGAAATCGGATATGTTCCTTATGTTGTAACTACAATCCACACCCCTTTTCACCACAAATATGACCTACCAAATTAGACTATTAACCGGGTTTGTAATAACATGAGCTACACGACGGGTGCCACATGTGGAGCAGGATCTGCTAACCCTTCCGATGCACGTGAGATCACCCCCAGTTTTTGATGGGCTTATTATTTATTTTTCTATGTTGTGTCTTGTCTGCTATTATTTTGTCTGTTTGTCTTTTATATTTTAGCCAAGGCGTTGTCCGTTTATTTTCGATCTATGAGTTTGACTGTCCCTCTGGTATCTTTCGTTATAAATAATTGTATCTTTATTTGATGTTTGTAAAATTACTTCTTAAACACTCTGATTTAAAAAAAGAGTTCATTGAACATGATGTTCGTTCTTCAATTGTTTCCCCTTAAAAAAGTTATATGTCCGGAAGATGACTTTGAAAAGACAATTTACATTCTGATCATATAACCCTTCGAGTTTAACTTAAACTTTCAATACAGTGACTCTATAAAAAAAATAGAAGAAGTTGGCATGAATCGTCACTATCCAAACTTGATGTTAACATTATGTCATTTCATTAACTTATTCAAATTTGGTCACTAATTAAAATTATACATAAAAGATTTCACTAAAAAATAGTTAATGCTCATATTTTTACATTGACAATGATTTTGTGTGTGTTTGAGAACTACCATTTACGACAGGATTTTCTTATTGTCTGTGTAATAAGATAATAACAGCCCCTTTCAAAAATCCAAAAGTACAAAAATGTCTGTAAACGGGCTCCTTAATTGTTTTATTGTCTGTGATAAAAATTCTTTGAAATAAAAAAAATCAGGGATATTATTTACCTGTCGTAAAAATAGTCATATTTTCTAAATTTTAAATGACAGCAAGCCATGATAGTCAAAGCCTGTAATTTAGCCTTTGTTTATTATGGAAATATTCCCTATTTGTGTTCGTTATCTATGTTGTACATAAATCAGGTCGTTAGTTTTCTCGTTCGAATTGATTGACATTTGTCATTTCTGGGCCTTTTATAGCTGACTATGCAGTATATGTTTAACCCATTGTTGAAGATCCTATGGTGACATATACCATTAAGTTGTCTCATTGCATGACAATCATACCACATCTTTTATTTATCTGTTATTTTATTTTTTCTAATTGGCAGTTATTAAGGATTTTAACAGCACGCAAGTGGCCAGCTCATCGACAAAACCTTTGGTTATAGTTCTAATGATAGGTAATTCATTTCATTTTTCTAATGGTATATACAGTTCAACATTGCTAATTGTGTGTTGATTTTTTTATTTGAATTGTGTCATGTATCTAGAGTAGATAAAACAAATAGTATGTCTAAAGAGATAAAAAATTATATGTTTTTTATTTAAAGACGATGACATAAAGAAGGTCCTCCAAGTGTATATATTGACAACTGAGCATTATAGCCTGGAATTTGTTAATTATCTATTCAAATGTCTTTTCGTTTGTGTATAACTCATATAACACATGATGCACTTAAGTGCTAACTATCAATTTATATTTTAACTGCATTTTAAGCAAGTGAATCGAAAGGTCGACTGTTTATATATGTTAACAGAAAACAGCACGAAACAAAAACAATTTAAACGTCAATAACACTTGAAAATGTAACAAAAATTAAAATTACATATTTATCGATTACAATGTATACACTCTTCGAAATATTCGTTTATTTCATATATATACGTTTGTTTATTTGATATTTTACTTTCAGGCTTGTTTATTGTCATTTCCATACTTTGTGTGCTAGGTAAGTAGAGACATGCTATTTTAGCTCACCTGGGCCCGAAGGACCCATGTGAGCTTATGCCATCACTTGGCGTCTGTCGTCGTGAACTATTTAAAAATCTTCTCATCTGAAACTGCTTGGCCAAATACCTTTAAACTTATTCTAAATGTTCCTTAGGCTATCTGTATTATAAATTGTATCCGAAGTTTTACGGACGTTTCGTCCCCGAGGATATCACCAGCCCAGTAGTCAACACTTCGGTGTTGATATGAATCATGATCAATAATGTGGTCATTTTTATACATTTCCAGTTTACAAAACTTTGAAATTTTCGAAAAACTGAGGATTTTCTTATCCCAGGCAAAGATTATCTTAGCCGTATTTGGCACAACTTTTAGGAATGTTGGATCCTCAATGCTCTTTAACTTTGTACTTGTTTGAATTTATAAATATTTTGAAATGAGCGTCACTGATGAGTCTTATGTAGACGAAACGCGCTTCTGGCGTACTAAAGTATAATCCTGGTACCTTTCATAACTATTTAATTCATCGACAAACTTGGCCGCTATGGCTAAACATAGAGCATAGGGGTAAAATGCAGTTTCTGGCTTATATCTCAAATACAAAAGCTTTTAGAGCAAATCTGACACGGGGTTATATTGTTCAATTGGTCAAGATATATTAGCCCCGAAATTTTCAGACAAATCGACTAACCCAGTGTTGGGTTGTTGCCATTTAATTGATTGTTTTAAGGAAATTTTGCAGTTTTTTGTTATTATCCTGAATATTATTATAGATAAATATAAACTGTAAACAGCAATAATGTTCAGCACATTAAGATCTACAAATAGTTAAATGACCAAATTGTCAATTCACCCCTTAAGGAGCAATTGCCCTTTAAAGACAATTTTACACAATTTGCTCATCAAGTTTGCTAACATTTAAAAATATTCTCCTCTGCAACTGTTTTAAGGAAATTTTGCAGTTTTTTGTTATTATCCTGAATATTATTATAGATAGATATAAACTGTAAAAAGCAATAATGTTCAGCACATTAAGATCTACAAATAGTTAAATGACCAAATTGTCAATTGACCTCTTAAGGAGCAATTGCCCTTTAAAGACAGTTTTACACAATTTGCTCATCAAGTTTGTTAACATTTAAAAATATTCTCCTCTGCAACTATTGTGCCTAATACTTCTTTACTTTGAATGAACGTTCCTTAAGGAATCTTGTTTATGAATTGTATCCCAATGTTTTATACATCAACAAACATGGCCGTCATGGCTAAAAATAGAACATACAAAATGTATGGGTGAAATGCAGTTTTTAGCTTATATCTCATAAACTAAAGCATTTAGATCAAATCTGACAGTTGTGAAGTTCAAAAGGTCATGCAATACATTGGTTGTTTAATTTGGAAGATCTTGCAGTTTTTGAATATTATTGAAGATAAAGATAAACTGTAAAATGTTCAACAAAGTAAGATAGATATTCAAGTGATCCCTTAAGGAGTTATTGCCCTTTAATGACAATTTTACACAAGTTGTTTTATGTAATTTAACTTTAAAAATCTTCCCAAATGACTCTTTGTATTGTATTTACTTGTACGTCAAGAAACATAGACACTATGGCTAAAATAGAACATATGGTTAAAAAGCAAAAAGCAAAATAATCATTGATGAAAGATTTAAACAAAAATAACAAGTGAGCGATACAGGCTCTTGCGAGCCTTTTGTTTTATATAGATACAGCTATAAATATATTAAATCGATACCTAAAATAAAAAGACTAAGTGCTCAACCTAGAAGCCTGTCTTGTTCACTTGTGAATTTACAAACAACTTATTTAGTGCAATTTTGTAAGATTTAAATATTTTCAAGATAAAACGCAAATATAGTGATATTCTTTTTAAAGGATAGTCAGTCATATAGGGAGCAGACTGAAGATTTTAGGCACTTGGACTGATTTTATACATCTCCACCTGTATAGTTAAACTGTTGATACTTGTTTTTTACATCTAATATGATTTACGCGAAATAAAACCAAAGTTAAGCGTATTTTTTTTAAATATAATATTATATTGTACAATATAATATACGACAATAATGAGAACAGATTATTATCAGATTGCAATATTGATACTCTGTTAGAAATATATATTGAACGATATGCATTCGATTATATTTGCATTTAAGCTTTTGTTGAAAGGTTGAGATTGATCTGGCATAGATTCTTATTCAGATTGTGTTAAAAATCGTATTTAACATTATTAACTTTGCAAAATAATTCTATCATAATCTTTTTTTCATATGTTAACAACTGCAACTTCATAATTTTATTGCTAATCATCTTTTTAGCGGTTGGTATATAATAGTATCCTATTAAAGCTTTTATTTTTTCGCAACTGAGAACTTGTAATTATTTAGTTGACTGGTTTAGTTATGTGAAGTCTAGACATATAAGTCATAATAAGCTGTGTCATAAAAATAAGTGAGACATAAAGGTAGCACTACAGTCTAACAATGATTTTTTGAAGATATTTTTTTCATCACATAATTTTGAAATAAGTACATGTATTATTCTGCACAGTTTGTAAAAATCCCAAAGTTATTATCATATCACAACAGGGACTAAATTGAGATTGAACTTATGTAAATAAAAGCACATGTAATTAATCTAAATATATAGGCATTTGGTAGGGGCTAATATGTCAATCATCTGTTGATACCAATGTCCAGCTGTTAATCCCTGATCACAAGATAAAGCTCTAATTGCATTGCAACAAAACTAATTTATAAAACATTGAAATTTAGAACAGAGAAAAAGAAAAATATGTGAAAAGGACAAACCTAAAGGGAAAAAATCTACCAAAAATGAAAAACAAAACTATGAAAAAGAATGTGAAAGTATCTTTGAAAGCCTCTGACTGCCTGTAGGAATTTCTCGACTTTTGTCTTCTACATTTAAAAACAATTTTAGGCATTTGAACTAATCTTAAGTTTATGCGAAACTTTTTAATTCCATAAAACTCAAAAATCATTTTGAGAGGTCTATTTTCAAAAAGGGGATGGTCTTGATCTTTTTATGGACATGTCTTTTATTGCACAATTCTAATATTCTAGCTAATTGCAGTCATCATGGTCATATTGTATTTCTTTTTAAAATTCAAATGAAAATCATTCTTTATAGTGAGAGTAATGATGTTAAATATTAATTATATGCAGCTGGTCAATCCTGTTATTCTCTTATCTTAGACTATCTGGACAGAGGCGTGGCTTTGTCTTTAATAAATTACTACATCACAAATGTTGGTCAAATTTGTGACGTCAAACTCCAACCAATTACCAAGTTAGTGTTATTATACAGTGCACACAAAATGGAAATTTTACAGCGTTAAAGCGTCAAAGACACAAGGTGTGTAGTTCTATTGATAAAGTAATGGTGTCAGAACACTCCTTAGGTGTTCCCAGTGGAATTTTTGTACTTATGTGGCATTTGTAGGGGTTCTTAAAAGGAAATTCAGTTTTAATGTCATTTCTCAAAACAATTTTTCATGAGAATTGTAAGGAAACATTAAAAAAAGAAACGTTATGGGTGCCCCCTTTGGCTTGACTTTGATATATGTGATTGAAGGGAGTATTTTCTACAATACCGTGTCCAAGTTTTTGGATAATTTGTTTCTAAATAAATTCATAGGTCTCCAAAGATGAAAGGTGAAATGAGGTTTGGCATCCAACAGTAAAAACAATATATCTTTTTACTGGAGGCATATATAAAAAATCTGAGACATTGTTTTGTGAATTGTGAATGGTTGATTAAAGGGATTTGACCTGAATGTGCCATTTTCATCCAAGTTGGGAGACCACTTTTTATGTAATTAATGAGCGATATTTTGAGATAAATCATTGCAAAAAAATATATATATAGATTTAGAAAGAATTATTTTTCACCTTTAAAATGAGTTAAAGATTTAAAAAATCCATTGAGTAGTTTTGGAGACATTAAACTTTAAAGACTGTTGGTTGGAGTCTTATTTATGACTGTAGTGCTACCTTAAACTCGAAGACGTTCGTAACAAAACACGAGGAAAGGCAAGATTTGCAATGTATGTAAAAATCCTAAATAAGTAAAAGCATTTATTTTAAAATAAAAAATTAATTTGAAATGAAGATTCATTGATATCAACAATATCGTTATTTTTGTTATTTATTTTTTTGTAGAGAGAAAAACTTAATATTATTTAAATACATTTCCAAATATGTGTATGTATTAATCATGATATCGTATAACACGAACGAATATTTTAGAAATAGAGAAACGTGTACAGCTTAGACACAATTTAGAGGTTTTTCTTTTGTTCGATCATAAGTGAATTGATTCAATAAGAAAAAGTATTTGGCATTTCGGTGTGGAATGATCGTTTTAAAACATTGAGAAAATGAAATATTATGGACAGAAATAATAACAATAATGAAAACTCTGCTGTAGGGGATGAAAGGAATGAAATAGTTTTCAAATATCTATTCTTTTGAGCTGTTTTAATTATTATTATCCTACCCAAACCCTTTTTATCATCATGTGTCTATAATTCAAAATAACTTATCTGATTTATTTAACAGTTTTTGCTGAATTCCTGATCATTGATGAGTGCCTAAATGTTTCAAACTCAGCAGCATCAGCAGGTTTGGCACCAACAGATAAAACAGAAGTTATCGTTGGAGAATCAAATGAGAACGTGTTGCTATTTATTCAAGACAAAACACTCGACCGAGGTAAAATAGAATACTAGTTATCTTTAGTGTTTTCTCTGAATATTGGGTATGTAAGATGTGAAATAATATGCTGTAGTTCTTAATATATATCTGTGATCAAGCGAAAAAGTTGCAACCTTTATATGTTGGCCTTTTCAAACATATTTTTCAAAGCGATGAAATACAAAAAAAAGTAGTATTTGACGTATCATTTGACATAAAAATTTTTAACATAGCTTAAATTGTATTGTAGTTTTATATTGTGGCGTGGCTATTGTTGCACTAACATGATTATGAAAAAATGCACATAAAGAATTATTCTGTATCACAATCATTTCAACCTTTATTAAGATACATAAATAGATATACTGAACGATAAAAAGAACTAGCATTAATTGTATTATGTAGTGTTATACCACGGCTTTTTTTCGAACAAGTGATATATGGCGTATAAAAGCATAAGAGAAATAATAATAATAATAATAATGAAAATTTATAGAGCACCCTATATAAAAAAATAAAAATTACTCTTAGGCGCTGTACATTCAGCATGGTAATTAAAACAAATCAAAGATAAAAACATACACTGTGTTATATTCAAGTACTAACATGAAATATAAAACAAAAATGCCTACCATAATATAAAAAGTCCATACAAAAAACCTTGTAAAACAACAAAGTAAAAAATAAATAGCAATCTAGGTTAAAAGCATGCAAAACAAGCAAAAATCCTAAAAAGGTATACAAACAAAATGCATTAAAAGTTTATACAAAACTACATTCACTAGTAAAAACCCGTAAAAGAGAAAGGAAAAAGTCTGATTAAAAAGCAATGCGATAAAAATGAGTTTTTAGCTTACATTTAAAACACTCTAAGGACTTGCATTGTCTTAAACTGTTTGGGAGATTATTCCAAAAAGATGCCGCTGCCCAATTGAATTGTCTTTCACCGTACGTCTTTGTTCGCACTTTTGGAACGGTAAGTAGTTTAGTTGTGCTTGAACGCAGAGATCGGTTTGGTACGTGCAAATTGACCAGTTCTCGAATGTACGCAGGACCAATGCCATTCAAAGCGCAGTACACATAAGTGAGTATTTTGAATTGTGGTCTGTATTGGACGGGTAACCAAATGTAAATCGGCAAGTATCGGCGTAATATGTTCATGTTTTCTTGTCCTGGTGATAAGACGAGCTGCTGTATTTTGTATTTTTTGTAATCTGTTCATCGTAGTTTTGTTAATACCGTTCAGCAGAATATTCCCATAATCAAGTCTGGATGTTACTAGACTGTTCACTAGTGTCTTGCAAGCGGATGTTCTTATAAAGCTGCGAAGACGTCCAATATTACTGATGTGAAAATGACAAGATTTTACTATGGCAGAAACTTGCCGTTCCATCGTAAGGTGTTGATCAAAGTATACACCTAGGTTTTCACGCAGGATACACTACTTTTCACTGTATTGCCGACTTTGAGTTGGAGATTTGGTACACTTGCCTTCAGATGTTTCCGTGTGAATATGATAAGTTCGGTTTTATCTTGGTTAAGTTTGAGCATATTTGTTGACATCCATGAACTAATGTCGGAAACACACCAGTTTTGAAAAATAATTCTCCCAGTTGTCTAGCGGCTTGATAACCATGTACACTTGTGTATCGTCCGCATAGCAGTGATATGTCATGCCATGACGACGGCATATTTCACATATTGGCTTCGAGAAAAGACAGTACAATGTCGGGCCTAGCACGGAACCTTGTGGAACACCGAATGTAAGATGACAGTTCTTCGATATAGTTGTTCCAATTACAACACGTTGATGTCTATCTGTCAAATACGACTTAATCCATTCGAGAGCGCAACCAGTTATGCCATACACAAACGACCTAACCAAAAAAAGAGTTTGAATATATACCTAAAATATTTAATGTAACCTTTATTGTTTTTCGACTAATATATTATATATTGTAGATATGTATATATGTATATATATATAGGATATAGAGGGATCTTCTTAATATGATGATTCCAAAAATGCTCAAATTTCATTTTTTTGTGATATTTCTCTTTTTAAGCTACACAAGGTACAAAAAGTGCATTCATGGAAAAGAGAAAGAAATACACCAAAAAGAAAGAGGTGAGAAACCCAAAAATTCGAACCATTATTGTAGTTGTAATAAACGATACGATTTTTGTGTAAAGTTAAGCCAAAACATAGCAAACGGTTGACTTTCGCAAAACATGAATACTCATGGTGAAAGTACCAAAGATGCTAACAGCTATAATGCTTCTACATTTATATCATATTATCTTTAATGTGACCAGTCGCCAACTAATCGATTATTATCCTGCTTTTTGGACTATTTGTGACGTATTTTTGTATAACGTCATTATATGTTAGTATGATAATACAGTTGTTTCACAGAAATGTCATTATTGATTGTAAATGAGATAATTATTCTTTTTAATTTTCTTTTTGTAATTTTAAATTTTAATTATATCTTATTAGTTACATCGATCCTAATTTGCCAAGGAAATCAACTAATAGGGCCACGAAGTTTTACAGTCTAATTTGTAGGGGAAAAGCAAATGAGGGTGAAATCCAATTATAAATAATAACATATATCTTTATAATTATCATCTATCTATGTACAAATCTACATGTAAATGTCATTTATTTATATGTTTTATACATCTTACCAAATGTAATCATTTGAACAAAGTATTCATTCCATTCTATCAATATGGTGTCTTACTATACAGATACAGCCTTACAGATACCGCTATGCTGTATCTGTATACTATACAGATATCTCTTTAAAGCTCCGCCCACTGTCGGACTACTTTTGTGTATTGCTGTTGACAAATGTTCTATGAACCTGGGTTACCTCAGAACGTGTATTGCAGTCGCATACCAATGACGTATTGTTTGACCTTATGCGAACTAACCACTCCTTTTACACGTTCTGTTTGTTTTCAAATATTTATTTAGAGCAAAGAGAATTAAACTAATTTTCTGACAAACAACAGTATTTTCTACGACGAAAATCATCCATTTCAAAACTTGAATGTGTCACAAAATCAACCATGTCAATTTCAGCATGCATGTTAAGTGAATTCCTAGTTCAGTTTAAAATTCTGAAGCGTATGACAACTCGTACACTTCTGTTTCAAATAAGACAATTTGTTTTTACTGTTGAAATTAGTTGTTATGTTAAAATAGATAATTATTCATCTAGAGTGATGTATTAATGTTTACCATTCCAGATTCTTTTTTGCGAAATCGTCTTCCGTTAAATGTATGCTTTTAATATTACTCAATGGATTTTTAATCGTAAATAAATGCAAAAATGTAATTTTTTGTGTCTTTTAAAGCACAAACAATATACATAATTAATTGCAGGATAAAGACAATAACTGTTTAGTGTCTTTAAATATCAACTGTATTTGTAGTCGGCTCCAACAGGAGTAAGAGCTCGCTAAAGCTCGCATTACACCTGTTTCAGCCTCGTACAAATACAGTTGATATTTAAAAACACTACACAGTAAGTGTTTATGTATACAAAAAGTCTCACAGTAAAGGCGCATTGTTCGTCTTTGGTTTAAGATTTGAACAACAATTGCATTTTATGTTTTAGATTCTGATATTTGTAATTTTTCGATACTCAATTTGAAAAAAGTTCCCATATTATCCCAAAATGTGTCCACCAAACGTATTCAACCAGTTTACAATATATGAAAAAATGCAATAGTGATTCTTTTCCATTTCAAAAGTGACACTTTCTGTTTAGGAGATTAACTTTTTGCAATTTTTCATTTGTGTGAATTGAATATGTAGTAACTTCCATTTAAGTTATTTAGTGTTCCTGCTAAATTCTCATTTAAATTGTCCGAAATATCTCTCCATTTTTGTACCTTCCCAAAATGTAAATCCTACTTAAACTGAAATTTGACTGAGTCATAAAGGATCGAATATCTTTAACGCACAATTTTGTGGTATCAACGACAAAACTCCATTTTTGCAAATGATATTATTGAACGCAATATGAGATCCTCCTTTTGAATTGATAATCGTAAGTCAGGTGTCTTTGTTGTACATACTAATGATTTCTTTCTTTAACAACAGATAGCGCTTCAGCGTTTGAGGAACAGACTCAGTGAAACGTTAAGTCATTTAGAGGTAACGTTAACATGTGTTTTAGTAAATTGTACTAATTACGTTGTGAAAAAAGCCCTTTAATTGCACCCAGGCAGATTAAAATTCAATACTTTAAACGTCTCAATTATTCTACATTGGACGCACAAATTGTAGTATAATCAACCTGTTAAAAAGCAAAGCAATGCTAAGAGTTAAGAGCGCTTACAAAGATTTAATTTCTAAAGTTCGTCGATCCCAGGAGTAAGAAGTATACATTGGTGTTTTGTATATGTTAGCAAAAGTAAACTGAACAATATAATATTACTAAGTTTTGATCATGTTATATCACAAATTAGGTACTTACTTCTTACCTGGTTATACCACTTGGAAACTCGTTATTATAACAGTTTTTGTCATAAATACGCCACGTACGCACGCATTTCAGATATTGGATAATTATTGGCTAAATTGATAGCTCCAAAACTTTTATTAGCAAATTCTACATTAAAAGGGGAAATAGCTACGAGATATATAAAATATCATAAATATAAATTTTGTTTTGTTCAATCATTACTGAAAGTTAATTTACTAAAACAATAAAAAGGCAATTGTTTATGAACAATTGAAAGGTCTTTCCTTTTTCTCTATTATTGATAGCCTTCTTAATTCAAAAATGTATGATTGCCAAGGACTTTAATGTTCATAACAAGTGGTTGATTGGACAAAAATCATTCCTAAGGATAAAAATTGAACTTCCAGTATCAAGAATGTGATATGCACTATTCATAGTCTTTAAAGTTTAAAAAAAAAATGATTGATAAGGACTTATATGTCGTTGCTAGGGACAAAAATGTCATTACCAGTATTAAAACTTTACTATTTATATTATTCGTAGCCTTCCAAGTTCGAAAACATATGGTTGCTAAGGTGTTTTATGTCGTTGCTAGTGACCTTGACCTTATTTTGTAGATCTTATCATGCTTAACATTTTTGCAGTTCAAAGTTTCGTTTTATCTCTAACCTCTTTTGAGTTATAAGCAAAAAATCATTATTTCGAACCCGAAAAACAGTTTTTGTGCCCTAGGTCCATAACAGTTGGTCCAAAAATTATGAATCAACATAACAAATCTAGATCTAGACAAGACACACATTCTCTGTTACATTTTATCAGCCATCTTTTATGGTTATTGAGTAAATTTGATAACAAGGTAGGGTCAAAATTTTTGTCATGACCTGGACATTTGACCTTAGATCAATGGATCTGGTAGTTGTTGACATATTATTCTAAAAGCTATAAAGAGAGATGATAACTTATTCTAACATATACTTGCTGGCTCATTTTAAATATGCATAATGCATGGTGTTTACAACTAGGCTAGAAATAATGAGTGAAATACGTTATATTTCATGTTCTCGATTGCTATTCCAACAGGGTTTTTCTTTTTGGGTATATCAAAGTTCTGTTTGTTTTTTTGAAGGTCAATACTATCGTTCAGAGGAGAATTTGTATTTTCAATTTCATCTTTCGTTTTAAAATGTGAAAAATATTCACGGGCAAGTAAAAAATGTGCAGATTAAAAAAAAAAAAAAAAGTATATACTCATATGGTCCGACCGTACGCGTAAGGTTGGGGGTAATTAACACTTTTACTGTTACAGTTTACTTTGAATACTTCTAAACTCTTCATATGGTATGACCGTTCCTCAAAAACACGCTATAATATAGGTCATTTTATTATCATATTATAATAAAGAGATCAACTGAATAAAAATAAGAAGTTCCTCATAGTTAATTTTACTACCTAGTCAAAACTATAATAAACACATTTGATACCGATGTTCATTACCAATTTGCTATTACGAGTGAATAGCAATATGTCTACTTGAAAAAATTAATTTCCAAAAATTTCTCAATAAACTGTTACACAAAAAGTCACTGGCAAGGAACATATTTTATTTAAGTTGTTTTGTGGATATGGTGTACTGTAGTCATATTACGATATTTGAAATCTAGAGCTTCATAAACACCGTAGACACATCGGAATAACCCACTGTGTATTATTTGTGAAGATGATACGGAGTATTTATCACTATGGTCTTAGTATTTTCCAAAGATTTTGAAAGGACAACTAAAACCAAATCAAAGATAACAGGTATATAAGATGTCTGACTCGCATGTCATCTGCATTAACAGGGGTCGAAATTGGCGCTGGTCCTGTGGTCCTGTGGTCCGAGACCAGTAGAATTTGTGTCGGACCAGTAGATTTTGTCAGCTGGTGGTCCGGTAGACCAGTAGAAATTTTTCGTTAAAATCACAGATTGCATCGCTATCTCGGTTTGTTTACAAAAAAATAAACCGGAGAAATTATTTTTAGGGTACTGGGGGTACTATTTTAAAAGTATTTAATTAATATCTCAGATGAGCGCACTACACAACAACACAAAATGTGGAAATTTTTGGATGGAGTTAAAACGCCGGGCAAAACAAATTAATTAATTAAGCGACATTCAAAAGGAAGATTTTTTCAAACTGACAAAAGGAAACGTAAATATAAAATATCCTGGGAAAAAGATCTCGAATGGTTAAATTGTAAAGTCGATCGTAATGTAATGCATTGTAAAACATGTGAACAATTTGCAGTGACAGACCTAGATGAGAAATGTATTTTTGTAACGGGATCTTCAAATTTTAAGTAAGATTTTGTACTTGCTCGTGAACAAACAGAACAGCACAAAAATCTACTGGAACAAAGAAGAGGAAAGCAGCTGAGGAATATAAAACTAAACATCTGTCATATCTTTTAGTGGTTATCAAATGAATGTCATTTTTGCAGGACCAGTACATTTTGAGCCGGACCAGTAGATGTTAAGTCCACTGGTCCGGCTGGCCAGTACACTAAAAAGCTTAAATTTGACCCTTGTCTGCATAAGAAAAATTCGCGCTTAAACTGAATTTAAATGATAACCAGTATGTTTACCATGTTAGGAATGAGAAGCCACATACAAAAATGTACGTAAGCATCCGTGATGATATATGTTTATCAAGCTAATACGGGTGATTCACGTATTGTTTATGGAAGCAAAAATTAGAATTATTAACATTTAGGTTTGTTAAATATATACATTTTTTTATAAAGTAAGGTACGAGTGTCATAATTTGATTTTTATCAACTTTTAAATAGTATTAGAAAGCCTCTTAGTTATACGTAAATTATTAAGAATTACACATTTTTTTTAAAGAACACATCTTACAAAAAATTGTCTTAAGCGAAATAAACCACACCAAATATGTTGACAAGCTTTACGATACAAACACAATGCATAAGGTAATAAAAGATCAAAACAGGTAAATTCTTTCAAGTGTACTTTTATCTCAAGAAGTTTAAAACAGCTAAAATTAGTGTTGGTCGTCTTTTAGGTACAAATACCACATCTTTATCTTACAATAAAAACATAATTTCGTGCTATGTATATATCTAATGTAAAAGGATGTGTAAAAACATTAATAGACAAACCCGTGTTGTATCTTTATAGGGCAAAAATGACGTAATTGTTGCTTTAGAAATTGGTTTGACATGTTCTGGAATCGCCGTTTGCCTTTGGGATTCCAAACAAGAAAAGCTTATGTTTCTTCTAAAATGGGAGTCAAAAGAGCAAGGCAGTATCAGTAATAAAACATCGACGTCAATTTTATTCACACCAAATAAAACCCCTGATAGCATCGGTGACGATGCAGAATGGAGGCATTTTGGAAGAAATCTAAATAATCTTGATGAATGGCCATTTTACAAAAACTATATGCTTACAATATGCAGAGAACAGGTAGGTCAACTAAAATAAATGATACTATTAAAACAGTAGAGAATTTGAATGGTATTAACATTGATTTTGTTCTGAAAATAATAATACAGAGCTAGAATATATATTGTCTATAAGGGTTTTACGGAAAGGCTCGGTTCCGACAGTTGATTCCGGCTCTGACACCTAAATTACAGGGGTTGTCTCAAAAGTTAATTTAGCTGCGCACTTAATTCATAAGTACTATATACACAGATCATGCTATCGATTCACCGACATTACTGTTCAATGGGACATGCCCTCAAGCTCGTACACATGCATATAATGTTAAATGCGTAATTTTAAATGATTTTGTCCTTTCAGTCATACGATGTAGCTTTAAATTAATGTATATACATATGTATATAAACTTATCCCGTTTTCTGATATTTTCATTTTACTGTTTTGCAGAAACGAAAATAAAAGAAACATTAAGGTTAGGGAGGTAACCACTTTTTAGATGTGATAGGGTGGGGTTAAATAAAAGCAGTACCAATGTATTTATGAAGTAACAAATCAAGGACATGTTCAAGTAAGACATGATATTTGTTGAAAATAAAATGAAATGAAAATAAAATGTAGAACGAATTAGCCCCCATTTAAAAAGGTAAATCCCTTAGTTAACAAGTGGTGTGGTAGATGAGGGAACATATAAGCAGTATTGACATTTTATATAGTATGTGCCAACTAATTTAAAGATGAAACGGCCAGTCTGGAAAAGGCAAAATTTCTGCAAAGTTTGTTTCGAGTCAGCAAAGGTGTAATTCAAATTAAAGGGAACCCACAGTTACCTTTTCCAGATTTTACAATAGAAATGTTTGACAAAATTTGGATCGTGTACCCCCTACCTGTATTAAGATAAAAATGTAGCAGGCCCCCCTTTCTGGAAATTATTAATCCGCCACTGGACAAACCTAAGACCTAAAAATGACAATTGCTGCACAAATCATGTCGAACCTGAAACAGAATAATGTGTTTAGGTTTGTTTGCATGTTTTTACCTCGGACAGTTACCTTTTGAAACGGAATGTTATCATACATAAGTTTGAGGTTTCAAAGAATATCTTAGTATATTTTATGACCATTGTAGCTTTAAAACGTACATGTACATGTACCAGCAATAAGTTATATGAGTGTTTTTCATTAAATGTTATGTTAGAAATTGTGTAATCATTCTACCAGTTTTAACGGAAATTTGATCAAAATTAAACATCACATTGCATCAAAGTAAACATATACTCCTTCGTCATTGGTTTGCATTGTTCAAATTAAGTGCATCATACCTTGTTTTGTTTTTACATTTTGACATAAAACTGATTTCAAGGAAATAAACAGGGAAGACATAGCGATATGGGACGTGCAGAAGAAAAGCAGGATGAAGGCTGTTGAAATTGTCTCTTCTTTTATCACGAACATGAAAGATAAACTTTTAAAAGACATATTTAATGGTGAATCAAACACTGAAATCCAATGGGTATTTACTGTTCCAGCTATATGGAGTGACAAAGGCAAGCAAATTATGTCTAAAGCAGCTGAAATGGTATGTTATATACCGAGGTATAGGTGGATGTTTTGCGACCTTTTAATGGAAAAGTTTTAAAGAATATGTTTTAGAAAATTAGAAACTTATCTGGAATTTGCTTTGCACTTATTTTATTCCCTGCAGCGGATGATAAGATAAAAATAATTAATGGAGTCAACTCAGTAATGGCTATATTTGGCCCCGATTATTAATGTTTTAAGTTGACTTTAAGACATGTGAGAAAGTTAAATAGAATTATTTTTGTAATAGTTTTATTCTAACGCGTTGATTTCTACATCCAAAATAGGTCAAGATAAGAGAATTTGGTAAAATTTGACAAAATCGGTCGGATTTCAAAAACAAATGCAAACAATACCGAATTGTAGGCTTTAAATGTGTTTTGTGAATTTATTTCAATCGTTCATTATTAATTTCTTCGTCTCTTGAAACTTTTTAAGAGATTTCCTCACACACAGTGTTGTTTTTACAAACGGACGTAACATTACTACTAACAATAGATTAAAATAAGCCCCGGTTTCTTACCCAATATGGAACCCTTCTAACCCAATATGGAATATACACGGTCTCCACGCGGTTGCTTTGAACCAATCATGTTCATAGAAAGGTATAGGAGGTAAGATAAGAGCTATTTTATTTTAATGTATCTTGTGGAGCAATACATCATGTAAATTTAGTTTAAATTATTACATATGGGAAATTATTGTTCATTTTAAAACATTCTGTAAAATTCAGGTCAGTTTTAAATTTTCAAAAAATTCCATGAATTTAAATTTAGACCACCCATCTACCTGAAACCATGCACTGACATGCGTTTCATAAAAGTACATGCACTGTTTTTTCTGCAGAAGTAAATGTATCCTATTATAAACACGTAATAAACTATGCCTATTCTAACTAAGCGTTGAGCACAAAACATTGAAGACTTAGTAATCCTTTTTAAGATAGTAAAAGTTTAGTTTGTTAAAGTACCGCCCATCAGATTCAATCTGTATATCTAACTGCCTTGAAACTTGAACACATTAGAGTTGTAAAGGAATACGCTATTTATGGAGGTTTTTTTTTTAAATTGGTATGTAAATTTGCATTTCAGTCATACTTTTCTACGGACCGTTTGGTCTTTACCATGATCAACACAGGACAAGACTTCAGTGGTTAAACTTTAATAATTACACTTTTCCTCTGAATTATCAAATACTGTGGATTCATTAATATATATTGATGAACACTCGACTTGTACTTTCGTGGATATTTGATTTCGTGTTTTTTTCAAAATTCTACATAAATTTCTATACAAACGTGTAATTCGATGAAAATTTGAAAACGTGGCTTCTAGGTTACTACACAATCCACGGAAATTTGTATCGAACTATAGTGCCTAACAAGATTTTGTGAGGTAGACGAAATTGACTTTAAAACGATCGTATTGACTTTTGATGTGCAGAAATAGGCAGATCGGACATATTTTGACTTTAGTTACTTACTTCTTAAGTTTGGGATTAATTGTAATCAACATATTCCAATGAGACTGAAAAATGCTTTTTTTTATTATGATAAATAATAATTTTACCTGCCGCAGTCGTGCGTAAAATATATTTCGGTATTTCTCTTACGAAAATGACTTGTTTAATGGAACAAAACGTATTATTTGTAAACTTTCTCTTTACTCTTCACAATAGGCTTTTAAAAAATAACCTTTCAACTGTATATTACGAAAATTTTGTGAAAATCGAATAAGTGGCAATTCTTACCTTTCATACCTTAACTTTCATTGATAAAACATAATATTGACTCGTCCAGTGTCCAGTTTGAAGGTCATTTAAGTTACCGTACACATTCATGCACGTTCTAATTAATCAATTGTCATGTATGAAAAGCATAAACAAGTTTGAAGGTAAACAAATAACAACTTAATCCAATCAAATTGCCTACGATTCAATAACAATGACCAGTCCACATCATAAAAATGTATAGGGGTAAACTGGGTAGGGAGAAAATATCAGATATATTAAGTTCATTATTTTGCAATAACGAGTAAAAATTTGTTAACCAATAGATTTGTTATAATTTCATAAACATGTCGTTATGCATTGGTATAGTTTTTGGATCTTTCATTAGCGTATTTAAGGCTGTAGAAAGTTTGGCCTTCAAAAGTCAACATAATCATTGACTTTATAAAGAAAACTCGCCTTTTTAAAACATTGAATGTTTCACAAATAATACGCGACAACAAAGCAAAATCATTTCTTAAAACACTGCAAAAAAAAATAATTCTGATTGATGCAGTGGTATTGTCATAAATTGCACTGGGGTGAACAGTGGTACATCAAACGTCGAATTCCCTCACACAATGTTATCACACACTATAATAATGATTAATCCACGGTATTTGGTTTTGGGCTATTCCAAATTATTTCTTTGGTTCTTATATAACGTGACTCTGTACTTTAAAAGATCCCGTCAGTATGATATTGTTCTATTTTATGTCATTATGATATATTTCTAATATGAATTACAAAATACGTTGAACCATAAACGTTAAAATCATTCAATCGCGTAGTGGAATTAACTATTTGTGAATTCTTATAAATTCTATATATAACTTATGGACTATTTTCAATCTCGGTCTATTTCTGAAATTATTCTTACATACTTTCGATTTTTTAACCCTATATGCTTCGATTTTTAACCCTATATGCTAACATTGCCTATGTAAATTTAAAAATTGTTTGTATGCATAAAATTTTCTGACGTCAGACACACAAATCAATGAATGAGTTTGTAGATAAAGGTTTTTGTGTTCTGTTAAATTGTTCGTTTTAAAATTGTAATACGATGATGACTGATGTACCCATATTTTAACTATTTTATTTATTGTGTTTGTTAAGTTAACGCATCAATGTAAATATAACGGAAATTGATGAGACTGTCATCAAAGTGAGAGGGTTAGCGCTATAAAACCAGGTTTAATCCACCATTTTCTACATTTGAAAATGCCTGTACCAAGTCAGGAATATGACAGTTCTTGTCCATTTGTTTTTGATGCGTTTTGTTATTTGATTTTGCCATGTGATTATGGACTTTCCGAATTGATTTTCCTCTAAGTTCAGTATTTTTGTGATCTACTTTCCACTGCTATTATTAACTTGATATACAGGTTTCAATAAGTGGGGCTTTAAAAGTGTTTGCCTCTTTGATACGATCACTGTAAGTAGGTGGGGCTAGTTACATTTTATCCGTCTTACACCTTATTCTTGATCTTGAACACTAGACTATTTAACATATGGTAACGTTTACTCTGATATTATTGAAAAGTCAGATTAGAATTGGTTTTTCATATTTAAATTAAAATTAAACACACTGGAAATATGACATCTGAGATTGAGCTTTTGATTATTGTATCAAGGAACTAACGCGATATATAATTTATTTAAAACGTGTACCAGGACACCTGATACTATCGAAAACTGTTGCGTTACACCGTCAACAACAAAATTTTATAAGATTGTTATATAAGTATAAATAATCTGGTATTTTTAAAATTGGACTACAGACAATAATCTTGATCGCATATGATTGATAAATACTCTAGATTCTGCGTATAACATAAATGAAACTTAAAGTATTGCATCCAAAAGATATTTGTTTTAATTTCAAGCAAATACAGGAAACAAACATTTTTTTTAACTCATGGTATTAACCAATTGAAAAATTACAAAATAAAATGTTAAAACATTTGAAACATAAGTATACCTGTAGTTATAGAGTCAAAGAGGGACGGCAATAGGCCTAACATTTTACTAGAGTTATACTATAAAAAATATGGCTGGCTGTCTAATAATTGTGTGTATACACAATTCTATTAAAGATATATAGTCTTTGCCATATTCGTTCAAATATTGCCAATGTTGCTGTAAGTATCGTTAGACACCATGCATTTTCTTAACTAAACAGTAAAAAATCTTTCAGTTTTCCTTTATCAATTTTACATTAAACACATTTTACATTTTGTGGACAAAAAGAAATGAAATATTTATATAGATTGAGGACAGTCATAATCAAAAACCATCTTGTCTGCAAAATGTTGTCCTTTGATATCATTGAAAAAGATGAATATTTTATTCTTCAGGCTGGATTATCACCAGACAAATTCATGCTTTTAGAGGAACCTGAAGCTGTATTAAAGTATTATTCCATAAATGCCAACGAGTATCCGACAAAGCTACCTGCATGCTACAGGTGTATTGTTTTACAAGTAGGAGGTATGCATTTATAATAGATTTGGGTGAAGTGAAAAAATGGTCTCAAGAATGTTACTTTCCCATACCATTACGGACTTTTTATGATCTGTTTATTTAACTAATTATCAACTCATAAAGGTTAAGTTACATACAAAAAGGATATTTTGAATTATAACATATTTTTAAAAGCAGCAATTAAAATTCTTTGTCGTTGTAGTTCGAATGATGGAGACTCCCTTATAAATTAAATGTCATTTGCAATTGAATTCAAAGAGCAAACTGAAAAAATCTTCTATCTTTGGCAGTCTTTCTATAGCGACCCAGCTTTAGTTTTTGTGAGATGCATGTATATTCTCTGTATTTGACATATATACAATGTATTTTTACATGTAAACTGTAAGTGATAGAGACCTACGTTTATTATATTTGAGGTCAAAGGTAAACATTCCGTTCTAAATTTTGATCTTTCCTATAATTTCATACTTTTACATGATACATTATTCTAATCTTTATGTCTTTCAGACAGGATAAATTTAGCACTTATTTAAAGTATCTAATACCTTATATTTTTCAAATACGTTTGTCGTAATCTATCACATGAAACATGTGAAACCATAAGTGACATTTCAAAATCTGAAGTAGTATCATTTTGATAAAGCTAAAGTATGTCGAAACAATATGTGTTTGTATCGTTTGACATCAGACGTTCCTGTTATCTATCTTTTAATACAATAATATTTCCAAAAGTGAACAATAGCTTTTTAATTGTTGTTTTTATTCTTTTTAAAACTCATATTTCTCTTGTCAGTACAGAAATAGTCATATTAGTTGTTTTCAGAAACTGCGAGCTTTCAAAAACATAAATCGCTTTTGCTTAAAGTTATACGGAACGTGTTTCTTGTACTTTTAATGTTGTCGAAAGTATAAATTGAACCAATGCATGCAAATAAACTAAACTAAGTCCTGCATGCATTTTGTCTTAATCTAACTCGTACTATTGACAATTTGTATTTCATTATGATGTTGATGACATGTTTATTTACCTTCTAGTTTATATCCGAAGTATACAGGATCGTAAAACTGAAAATCATTTAATTTATTTCGTGCATGGCGTCGTGCAAGGTTCAACACTAACACACGTCCGCTAGCCCGAAGCTAGTTAAAAATAAGGTAGGGCTAGTAAAGTTTTCATTACAGTAGTCCCAAATTTTGCAAAAAAATAGGAATTTCACAAATATTTGATTTTCAATAAATCCCAGATTATTTGCTGATCTTTGCTGTCTTTATTGGACAGTTTATTCACGTAAATTTTGATTGTCAGCCGTTTTCAACATGAAAGGTACTTGACAAAAAAACGGAAACAATAATGGTACTTAATACATTAAAAAACAGATGTGTTACAAACGCCGTGACGATTTTATCAAACACTTGGATCCAAGAAGTGTTTTCATATTAACACATTAACACATTAATACGAAAATTACACACATTACTACCGCTGACGTAACTGATAGGGAAAATGTACAACTTATTGGAATGAATTTTAAGCCAATTTCTTAGTAATTGGAATTTTTCTCTAGGTGAAAAAGCCTTATTTCGGATGTAATTTGTGGCAAATAATATCACTGCATTTATTATCATATATACTAAATCATAGGTCTCTAGTAAAAATATACTGATTCAGAGGAACAAATCTTATCTTGCAAAAAAAAACCTGACAAACAATAAGGTAAAAGAAGGAGTCCATGAAGAAAATTATGACAAAACACAGCAAGGTCAAACCTTTTTTACTTTTGTGGGTGTATTTTAAATCCCTTACTTATCCATCTTCATTAAAGACACTAGTAATAAGGATAAGTAAAATGAGGAGAATGCTGAAGTAATGATCTAAAGGGGTGTTCAAAATAAGTTGAACACATTCTTAATATAGATGATAAAAATATGAAAATATTCAATTTTTGGGGATGTTTTTTATTAGCAAAACAGTGAAATTTCCCTCTGGAAATGTTCCAGAACACAAGATTTAGATTCATTTGTACCTAATATTTTACAGGGGCGTCGGCATGCCCCCGGACCCTCCTGAATAGGATGATAGGAGAATTAATAGTGCCATTGGATATGGGTTATTTTTATATTTCCCGTGCACTCCATTTGTTAAACAAAAGGGCGATGGATACAAAAGGGAAATTAAAACTTATCAGTTTAGAATAAAACTGACAACACTATGGCTAAAAAGGAAAAAAAAAACGGATAAACAACAGTGCACAAACACAACATAGAAAACCAAAGACTGGACAACATGAAGCCGACTAAAAATGTTGGTTATATCTTGACTTCCGGAAGTGTCAGCAGATCATGTTCCGCTTATAGCACCCGTCGTGTTGATCATTTTAGTACAAAACATGTGATATGTCTAATTCGGAGGGAATTGGGACAATATAGTAGTTTCGACATTTTGAACAACCCTGCCGCAATTTTGCGCCTGTCCCAAGTCAGGAGCTTCTGGCCTTTGTTAGTCTTGTATGATTTTTAATTTTAGTTTCTTGTGTATATTTCAGAGTTCAGTATGACGTCCATTATCACTGTTCTAGTATACATATTTTTAAGTGGCCAACTGAGGGACGCCTACGGGTGCGGGATTTTCTCGCTACATTGAAGACCCATTGGTGGCCTTCGGCTGTTGTCTGCTCTATGTTCGGGTTATTGTCGCTTTGACAAATTACCCATTTCCTTTCTCAATTTTTTTGTCATCTGCAAACTCCAACACATGAAGGCGTCTGTAAAATAACGAAGGGTTTATCAAACAATTCCTTAACAGTTGATTGATGATTTATTGTATCATATTTGTTCTTTAAGACTCATTTAGTACTTTTAACCTCTCGGGGAACATTTGTTTCCATTATTATATCCCGGTTTTCCCTTTGCATTTGTTTATTCAAGTTTATGAACATTTTAAACTTTTTTTTTTATGTAAAGTTGTGACTTTAACTTATTATATAAATATCGAATAAAAACGTGACTGATCCCTGTGAAAAGATCAGAATACAAGGCATGCTAGGTTTACGCTTCTTTTCATAAAAAAATAAACACAAATATATACATTAGTAACTAGCATGAACATTTTGCATGCCAGACACGTTTTAGCATTTCTTGATAAAGATTACCTCTATGCCAATGTTGGGAAAAATACATTCGCAACGATTTTAAAGACATTTATACAAAAAGAAATGAGAAAAGAGTTCAGCAAGTGACCCAAGTTAACAGCCCCCAAAGAGTATTTGTAAACTTCAGCTGTATGGGTAAATCTTATGTAGTTGTATTAGTCAATCGGTTATTTGTTGTTACAATACATAACAATTGTATGTCTGCTTCATTTATTATGAATATATAAGTCTGTAATAGAAAAAAAATATATTTCATTTGTTTTATTTAATTTCTTCGTAAAATAGTCAACTTTATCACCTGTGTTTTCATTTGCGGTGCCAACCCTCGTTCATTGAAATTTTGATTCAAAGGTGAAGAATATGATATATAATATTTATATACTAAAATATTTGAGGATGAGTCGTAGAGCAACTGTTGATTTTGCCAAAACAATTGAAATACACATATTTTTTTAGAACCACAATTATGGATAAGTGAATCACCTCTGTTGGAAGTCAAATGATACTTGAGATAATGAGTCAGAAACCTGATGTTCAGTGGTTGTCGTTTGTTAATGTGGTTAACAATGTAAAAGTGTTTCTCGTTTCTCGTTTTTAAATAGATTTTACCGTTGGTTTTCCCGTTTGAATGGTTTTACACTAGTTATGTTTGGGGCCCTCTATAGATTGCTATTTGGTGTGAGCCTAGGCTCCGTGTTGAAGACCGCACCCTATAATAGTTTACATTACAAATTGTCACTTGGATTGAGAGTATTATCATTGGCACTTATACAAAATCTTCTTGTATCTGTTAAATAATTGTCAAAGCCAACATATATATTTTTTCCTAAATATTTTGGATTTTGAAGATGAGACAAAATATAATCTGATCCCTTTCATTCTAGATGCTTTACAACATAATAACAAGCGTTTACTTTGTGAAACTGACATTAAAGATTTAATAAACAATTAATAAAAATAAACAAAACTCAATAAATATGTACCTTTCTTCCAAATCGTTTCACGTTTTTTACTGGAGGGGGAATATTGTCGGTAATCGGAGATTTAGTATTAAGAATTGTAAATCTTTCTTGCAAACTTGATGCCAATATCTATTTCCAACTTTAAACTTTTTTTTAGTATTGTTATTAAATGCTTATCGGTAATTGTTCTTTCTTTTATTATAGATAACGCAATTAATTCAACAATAATGAAAGTTGAAGATGATACTTATACGATGAAGACTACTGTATTCAGTCAGTATGAAGGTGTTATTCAAGAGGTTTCAAACTTTATTTCCGATTTATTTGGTACAAAAGTTTCAAAACATTGCCAAAAAAATCACCCGCTGGAGTATATGACATTATTTTACAATGTCAAAAAAGAAATGAAGTGCGTTCAACCGAAAACAGATATCAAAATGTGTATTCCACGTGTATGGTTTGACATATTTGAAGACTTAACTACTTTATCTGATGCACACATGAAATCTCATTTACATCAAGATGTTGATTGTGAAGGAGATGAAATGAAACTTAAATATGAACTATTCTGGACCTTTTGTGACAACTTCATTCAATGTAGACTTCAAGTAATTGATCATATTTTAGCAACGGAGTCGGTTGCTGGTATTGGTGTTCTATTTCTTGCTGGAGACTTTATTGAACCGGTTTTTGTTAACGCTTTGAAACGACAATATCCTAAACATACAATACTCGTAGCAAGGGATCCAGATAAGGTAATTCTAGAGGGTGCGCTTATGTCGTGGAATGAACATTTTTTACATTCCAGCTTAAAGTAAAACAAGTATTTACATCTTTATTCGCATTGGACTGGTATGATGTACAAACATTTAATTTTCAGTTTAGCACGATATTTCTTCTACCAGAAAATACTATTGTACATATAAAATATAAATATGTAAGTGAGTGCCCATTAAACATTTTATAATAGATATTTTCAACACGTTAACTGTTATGTGTTTCTTGGTTGAAAGATGTAGTTACTTCCTGCTGGTTGCATATATTTAATCCACGAAAAAAGCACACACAATTTAAAAAAAAGGCCAAATTTCGAGATTTGGGTCCAATCCTTACTGGATTCTCTTTTATGTTGATTATTTTTTTCTGTTTTCGGCTAATATCTTTGTTTTATATGGTTTGCAATAGATGAAGAAAAAAACATATTACCTTTACAGTGTCATTCATAAAAAAAAAGAACTCCGGGAAAAATTCAAAACGGATAGTCCCTAATCATAGGCAAAAGTAAATGCTCAAGCACATTATTCGAGTGTATAACAACTGTCATATTCCAAACTTGGTATAGGCATTTTCTTATGTAGAAACTAGTGAACTAAACCTGGTATTATAGCTAGGAAAATCTCTCACCTGGACAGTCGCATCAAATTCCGGAAATTTTGGCATTTTTGACAATTTCGACAATTCTGGCGATGTTGTAGATCTCCTCGCGACAGGTGCTACATGTGGAGCAGTATCTCTTTCCTTGTTTTTTTTTATATTGTGTTTTGTGTACTGTTGTTTATCATTTTGTCTTTTGTCTTTTTGGCCATATTGCTGTCAGGTTATTTCTGACTTTTGAGTTTAAATGTTACTTTTGGTATTGTTCGCATCTCTAATTGATAATTTTACATACTTATTACTAAAGCCTTTATCCAAAACGCCACAACATGAAAACGTCTTATATTGGCAATAATTCTTGTATGGAGAGTGCTGATAATTACTGGTACATTGACCATGTTGACATAAATGAAAATTTTGACTCGCTGATAAGTTTTCTTCTCTACATACTCTCTCGTAAGGTTTTGCCAAAATTCAATTTGATAAAAATCATCATTTTATGGATGTTATTTTGATATGATGTCGGCTGACAATTTTATCTATATTGACTTATTTGTAGACCTCTTCATATTGTTAGTAGTAATTGCTGCTTATTTTTCTTCTCATTTATTTACTATAGTCATACAAAAAGATTTTGCTAATAATCCAAGATTTTGTCAAAATGTTCATTAACGGGTAAGAATAAAGATTAAACTGTCAAGTTGGTTATGTTTATCCGGTATTGTTGATCATGTTTGATGTTTGCCTTTTTTTCCGCAAACAACACTAATCGGTAAGAAAAACTAGATTTCAGAACATTCACTCCTCTACATCAAAGTCACACTTTATACAAGACAACCGTTATAGGGCAAAGTACGGTATTCAACACGGAGTCTTTACCGCACAGCAAGCTATAGAGGGCCCCCAAATAATGACTACTGTAAAACTATTCATACAGGAAAACCAACGGTCTAATCTATTAACAAAACGGAAAACACTTTTATTTTTACGAACCAAATCAACAAACAAAAACCACTGAACATCAGGTTCCTGCTTAGGACAGGTCAAACAAATACAACGCGTTCAGACGTTTTAATATGTACCAATCCTCACTCTTACCTAAAACAATACTGTAACACCACATAACAGAAATGCACACTATAAAATATCAATAGAAATGGTTTAACACAGTCAAAAGACATATAACAAAACAGGTGAACATTCACTGAACGAACACATATGAACTATGACACAATGTAAATACAAAATCAATAAAATGTAGCGGAAGATGTTAAACAATATTAGAAAGACAGCCATAACCTTTGACAAAATGCCGCAAAATAATAAACATAACTACACGGCAGGCAAATAAAAATAATATTTTTTTGTAATTAAGGTATATAGTCATGGAGAACGGAAATATTTATTACAAAATATTTCTTATATGATTTGCATATTTGTTGAATTTGAAGGTTTGGTCTTATTGAAATCCCTGAAATTGGGTACCAATTGCGCTCCTCTACTTGCAGATTTATTTATTTTTTATTCCTATGAAGCAGGATTTATCCAAGGGGTTGTACAGAAAGGAGAAAAGAAATTAGCCAAGTCTTGTAATTTCACCTGTCGATATATTGATGATGTACTGTCTCTTAATAATAATAGATTCAGTGATCACTTACATTTAATTTATCCAAGTGAACTTGAATTTAAAGATACTACCGACATAGATAAATCTGCTTCACATTTATACCTTTTTCTCGAAATGACTACTGATGGTAGGTTAAATACCAAAATTTATGACAAACGCGATGATTTTAATTTTTCTATAGTCAACTTTCCATTTCTGTGTAGTAAAATCACAGCGGCACCAGCATATGGATTATATGTGTCTCAATGATACGTTACTCGAGAGCTAGCTCAAAGTACGTTGATTTTGTTGAACGAGGAATACTGCTCTCTCAAAAGTTGCTAAGACAGGGCTATGAATCAATCAAATTAAGGTCATCACTCAAGAAATTTTACGGTCGCCATCATGAGCTGATTGGCCATTATGACAAACGTGTGTAAGCAATCATATCTGATATTCTTCCTCAGTCATAATAACATTCCATCATTACCGAACTGAACAAAGAAATAACACGACGGGTGTCGTTTACGGTGCAGGAAATGCTTACCCTTCCGGAGCACCTGATTTCACTCCCGGTTTTTAGTGGAGTTCGTGTTGTTTCTTATTTATTATTTATTTATAACTATTGATGTAAATGTCTTTTGGTTTTATGAGTCTATGTTTACTCCTTGGTTTTGATTGTTTTTGTCTTGCATATCTGTAAATACTTGAATTGGATTGGTCAATAAGAATTTTTTTCTTGGTTTACACTTCGATAAACCATGTTTCCGAAACTACTTTCGTTATCTATTCATGTTCGATACACATTCTTGCAAGGATACTGGGATTTTCAGCTAATTGAGATTAAAAAACAAATACATAACAGTTGTTTCTATTCTAATGCATACATAACAAAAAATAAATAAAATTAAAAACCAATTGTTCAGAGAACAATTAAAGGTCTTTCCACTGAAAACAATGTATTTTAATATGAAAGTTGTAAAATTAAGTTTAAAATGTCATTTCAATCGTCAACTGATAGGTTATTGTACGCTGATTCCAGAAATATATGGTTTCTATACAATATTTTTTAAATAAGGGAGATAATTTGTTACTTTCGGTTTGAAAAATGTTACTTCCGATAATATTTGAATATTTAATTGACACTGATTCCAAAAAGATCTGGTTCTATATACTTTTTTATTAATAAAGTACAAAAATAGCTACTTCCGGTTTACACAAGGTCACTTCCGGTTGTTTTTTTCAAGGTTAAATGGTTTGATACCTTTCGCCAAAAGTCTCATGGATATATCATGTATAAATATGAGCTGAAAGCAAAGGTCAAAAACTAGAACGTCAAATAAATCTATGACCTTGAGATCAATTTCAAGGTCATAAACCAAGGACCTCAAATCAAAAGACCATAGGACTTAATTATATTTGGTTAATCAGTTATATCACCATACACGTATTTTTAAATACAAGAGGGGAGAAAACTCACTTTTACGTTCAACGTACCCTTGTAATCAAAATTTACGTGTTACGACATGTCGCAACTAACAATTTAGAAAAAATAATTTGTCGACGACATGTCGCAACTAACAATTTAGAAAAAATAATTTGTCGATATCTTATACAGTTTCTGGAAATTAGTGGAAATAAGCCAAATTCAAAAATTGGAATATGACCTTGACCTTTGACCTTGACCTAATTTTTATTTTTTTGGACCAAGGACCTCAAATCAAAAGATCCTTGGTCTTTAGCACTTATGGTTTACAAGATAGAAATGCATATCACTTATATCAAATGCATAAGGGGAAATAACTCTCATATGGAGCGTTCATATCACTTCGGTCAAAATAGGACAAATCATGCGAAGGATATAACGAGCAATTTTGTAAAATAAATTTGTCATAATATTTTACGGTTGCGAAGGAGATGCGCTAACAAGGAAAACAGTGTTTGGGGAGATAACTCCTACAAAGAAAAGTATTCGTTTACGCAGGGTAAATTTCAAAAGCGCATAAACTGTTCGATATCATATACCAAATATCTAAGCGACATATTGCGAAACAAATGTTTATCGCAAGAACAAAATTAGGCGGAAGAAAAAAAAAAAAAAAATATAAATCAATTGCTTTAAAAAAGCAATTGTAGGCGGTCTTTCCCCCTTTAAAATTAATTGAATTTGGGGGGGGGGGGGTTGTTTGTTTGTTTGTTTGTTTGTTTGTTTGTTTGTTTGTTTGTTTGTTTGTTTCTGTATGGGGTCTATATTATTGTTACCGGAGAAGTTTCATGTTTAGTTTGGAAAGTTTTTCTTTTATTTTAGGTACAGCGCGCGCGCCACATCACGTGACACGGGTTTATAATAACGAAAAGTTAGTCTTTTTATTTCTTTTTAGGTGGGGACTTTGAACAGACAACATGTATAGAGACGGAATAAACACAATGTAATTTCTTTTGTCATTGTAGGAAATTGACATTTGGATCACAGTTCACGGGCAGTGCATGTTTTGAATTTAATTGATCCGGTGTAACTTTAAAACACATTTATTGATTATTTTCTGATATTGTACATTTTTCAGCACCTGTTTGTAACACAGATTAGTATTTCAATCTCGGAGCGGACATTTTATTGTAGGTTTTTACTGAGATTTACGGACCTTGCAAGCGATTTTTACGGCATTGCCATTTCTTTTCTCTAGGAAAAGCTTTGAGAGATATCTGCACCAAGTTTTTTTATAAACTTTAAGTACATGTATGCCCTGCTGACTGCAAATTTTGAGGTCGATTGTACTTGTAGTTTCAGAGTACATGTTGATTTTTTTTTCAGAAGTGACGCAAGAACAATATTAAATTTCAATTTTTCATGAAACATGATTGATTGATCATGATCATGATTGATTGACTACTTGATTTATTGATTGATTGATTGATTGATTGATTGATTAGTTGGTTGGTTGGTTGGTTGGTTGATTAAACACGTTGGATAGGGTCAATTGAAACAGCGAAAAGGAAACAAAGAAGATCTTGGACCGTATATTAAACACATGAGACGGATACATGGTTGATTGATCATGATCATGATTGATTGATTGATTGATTGATTGATTGATTGATTGATTGATTGATTAGTTGGTTGGTTGGTTGGTTGGTTGGTTGGTTGGTTAAACACGTTGGATAGGGTCAGTTGAAACAGCGAAAAAGAAACAAAGAAGATCTTGGACCGTATAATAAACACATGAGACGGATACATGATTGATTGATTGATCATGATCATGATTGATTGATTGATTGATTGATTGATAAGTTGGTTGGTTGGTTGTTTGTTTGGTCAAACACGTTGGATAGGGTCAGTTGAAACAGCGAAAAAGAAACAAAGAAGATCTTGAACCCTATGATAAACACACGAGACGGAAACGTGATTGATTGATTGATCATGATAATTATTGGTTGATTGATCATGATCATGATTGATTGATTGATTGATTGATTGATTGATTGATTGGTTGGTTGGTTGGTTGGTTGGTTGGTTGGTTGGCAGGCAAACACATAAAACTCTTCAAGTAGTGCCCCAAATCACATATGTACATGACCTTGACCTTTGACCTTGTGACCTTTGTCAAGGTCATTTCTTCACAATGTCATTGCAGAAGACCCTATGGGTCAAGGTCATTTTGTTTAAGAGTTTTGTCTAATAATGGCTTTATATAAACCATCAATGGGGATTATGTCCCTTACACAATGGTAAAACCAATATAGTCATAATGTAACAAAGTTGCCCCTTGAAGTCCTTAACATTTTTCACTGCTTAAATTTTCTGTATCTATAACCATTTAAGAATTATAGGGAAATCAAAGACATATGAAAATCTCAAATATGACCTTGACCTTTGACCTTGACCTAATTTTCATTTTTTTGGACCAAGGACCTCAAATCAAAAGATCCTAGGTCTCTAGCACTTATGGTTTACAAGATAGAAATGCATATCACTTAAAACAAATGCATAAGGGGAAATAACTCTCATATGGAGCGTTCATATCGCTTCGGTCAAAATAGGACAAATCATGCGAAGGATATAACGAGTAATTTTGTAAAATAAATTTGTCATAATATTTTATGGTTGCGAAGGAGTTGCGCTAACAAGGAAAACAGTGTTTGGGGAGATAACTCCTACAAAGAAAAGTATTCGTTTACGCAGGGTAAATTTCAAAAGCGTATAAACTGTTCGATATCATATACCAAATATCTAAGCGACATATTGCGAAACAAATGTTTATCGCAAGAACAAAATTAGGCGGAAGAAAAAAAAAAAAAAAAATAATCAGAACAAATACAATAGGCTTTCCACAGAAAAGTGGAAAGACCTAATAATCAGAAGAAAAACAATAGGTCTTTCCACAGAAAAGTGGAAAGACCTAATAAATGCACTATAGTTTCGAAAAATGTATAGAAATAAAATTTAAAAATAAAAGTCCGCGAAAATTCATGAATGATTTGGCAAATTAACGTCATTGCAAAACACGACGTCATACGAATAAAAACTATCAAGGGAAAGATTATTTCGTTACGTGTTTGATTCAAATTCAGATAATATCTCAATAAAATGAAGTTTTGGAGGTAGGTGCTATTTTATTTTAATTTCCGTTGCATTTATAGAACATTTTTGGATTTTAGAAAGGCAATATGGCGGCCAATTCCTTAGTTACGACCTGTCAGTTGTGCATGTGATTGTTATTATAGTAGATCCTTTACACACAAAATGTTAAGAAAAAATTGCGAATATTTGGCTTAAGAATTATAATAAATAATTTTGATGTTCATACTACGAGAACAGAAGTGAATATTTATATTCATACCAAATACTTATCAAATAAAAGTAGTATACCACTGTTCATAAACCGATTGAGAAAAAACAAATTCGGGTTACAAACTAAAACTGAGGGAAACACATCAAATATAAGAGGAGAACTACGTCACAACAGAAACACAATACTAAAATGTAACAAACACAAAAACGAACTATGATATAACAATGGCCATTTCCCTGACTTTGTGCAGGACATTTTAAGAAAAAGAAAATGGTGGGTTGAACCTGGTTGTGCGGCAAGCTAAACCTCGCACTTTTATGGCCATGTTAAATATAACATTAAAATGACAACATTACATGACAGAACTACAGTACAAAGAAATGCAAGAACGTTTAGGACAAAAAAAATCACAAATAAACATTACTATAGGACATTTCGACATGCTAAGGTCAAAGGTATCAGGCTTATAATTTAATACACCATACGCGCGTTTTGTGTACATAAGACTCACCAGTGACGCTCAGAATAAAATAGTATAGAAAGCCAAACAAGTACAAAATTGAAGAGCATTAATGATAACCCAAAATTCTAAAAAGTGGTGCCAAATGCGGCTAAGGTTTTTTTATGCCTGGGATAGGAAAATCCTTAGTGTTTAGAATAATTCTTACTATTACAAGCAGTAAATTTATAAAAATGACCATATAATTGATGTTCATGCCAACACCGAAGTGGTGACTTACCATAGAATAAAAACAAACGCGTAAAACAAAAATCGAAAGCAACTGAAACAGAACAAAATAACCTTGTATTGTCAACGACAGACAGTTGGAAAGCAGGTCACGGGTTGACCCCAAGTCTATCAGCAACAATGGAGTCACGTGACCGTAAAAATTAAGTAAAACTACGGACGAGACAAACCTCAAATTTTACTCACTAAATATCACTGTCGTAATAAAAACTTATGGTTGCAAATAATCTTGAATATACATTGGTTTCACTCGTCAAAACTTACAACTCAAATAAATGTCCTTCATTCTTTATTTTATCTACAAACTTGAAGGTTGTGTGAAAATTGTCAAGTCTCCCGATCGAAAAATCTAAATATTTTCGAGGAAACTAAAAATGATGGGCTGAATTTAAATTTTATGAAGCATATCATTAACACAAACACTCGATATGAATATCTAGGCTTTCGAATTTTGGATACGCAAACGTCAAGTTATTTCAAATACGAAGCGGTGGTTTTTTGCCGATTTGGGCAATTGGTTATCTCCCCTTAATATCACCAGTCAAACATAAAAAAAACAGCAAAATGCAGAAAAAGGAGTTTACTTTACAAAAAGAAGAAAGAAAATAAACGAAATTCAATTTACAGCTATGTTATAATATTAATATAAAGAAGAGATACTTCCCTACTTTTCAGAAAAGGAGTAGATGTAAAAATTAAAAGACAAAAAAATAGTAAAAAAAAAAACAGAAATGTGGATAATGGCACCTACATGTAGAAAGCTAGCTATATTGGATATACATTGGCTCTGGCTGATGGAATTTATTTGTAATTTTTTTATATGGTAAAATAGTAAGATTTTTTTTTGTAAACATTGCTGATAATATGTAATGCAATATAACATGTTTTATACAATTTGAATAATCTTCCTGAAAATGAAAATAAGAAAATGTCAAATCATTTATATTTTATATTCTATAAAGTTGGACCAAGAGACCCAATAAGTTTCTTCAAAGTAAAAGCCTTTAAACTCAAGCCTATGTTTCTTTGATAGTTGAACAGTACAATACTGCCTAGACAATATCCTTCAGAAAAAGGATAAGTTTACCAAAAATATTTACAGAAATTCTGTTAAAAAAATAATGCTTAAAATAATAAGTGAAAGTGACACAAATTTTGAATTTAAAATCATTTTTATTGAATTTATTAGATTAGCTAGCATAGTCTTTGTCTAATTTCTCAGGGTATTTTATAGATTATGAAAGTATACTTTTTGAGAAAAAAAAATGGGGCTTCTTCTTTTCAGAGAGCTGTATCAGCTACTTTACATATTTATAATCAAAGTATTTTATATTTTACCCGCATAATTGAATATTTATATCACAAATCAAGTGGTGAGACAAATCTTGTGCATTTTACTTTGATAATGATCAATAATAACAAAGTTTTACAATATAAATTTTCCAATTGAATAAATTCAATAAACCACTTTTGAGTTCATCTGTCACCGGAAAAAACTCGTCAATTATACGCGCCTTTGTGGCGTCATTTACCAGATAGAGGGGATCGCCTGTATCCCTGCACTATAAGCGTTCATCAAACGTCTTAGTGATCGTCATTGTGCAGGATAAACTAGGAAAAAGGTTTGTTCAGTAGGTACTTAATCACAATTCCCTAATGACATCGGTGCAGATTGTCAATTATGAGAATTTAATTTGCCGAATAATTCGTGCAATATAGCTTTATAGTTTTTCAACCACTCGCTCAACATTGAAACGGAGGTCACGACGCACCTAAACGCAGGAGTGATTTCACTTAGACCAAAGTTTTTGACGGAAATGCATCGAACTCGAAAGTTGTCTATTTCTTAAGATCAAATCTTCTTGTTTGACTTGATAAGCTAGTGTTTGCTCTAAGTAATGTGGCTTACTTAGTAAAGAGAAAATGAAATAAGCAAGGTTTTTGACTTATACATGTTATAGATATTATAAACTGACCTTCAATTGCTTCTTTCCTTTTTTCAAATGTTTTTTCCTCCAGAATTTTTTTGCAATGCATTTTATATTGCTATTTTTTGTGCTTTTGTCCATCCATACTGTAGGCTATCATTCATTTGTCATATTTGTTTCCAGTATAAATGAATTTTACTAAGACATATAGTTTCAAACGCAATAAAGATAAACTTAGTGTGTTGTTTCAATTTTCCAATGTGTAAATTTTCACTATGAACATGACCTGACATATATTTTGTAAACATTATATGACGTGTGTTGAAAAAGAAAACAATGTCACCGTCAACTTGTGTAGGGGATCAGAAAGGGTTTTAACTACTTTAAAATGGAGATATCGAATGGAATTGTTAAAAACAGCATTTTTTAGTCACAATGTCATTCATATCTTTAATAAAATCAGTATTTTAAAGTACTTTGGAAACAGGTAAAATGCAACGTAGTTGAACTTTACTGTTTTGAAGTAGACACGCAACTATAACCAGGTACAAATTGACATATCTGGTGGTAACTAAAATTGATGTTTAATAGTAAAAAATTATGGCTTCAAAATTGTGTAGAAATATGAAATAGGTTGCCCAGTTTCATTTAAGATTATTATCGTTCTTTTCCGTATTTGGATACGCAAACGTAAAGTTATGAAAAATCGATGTTTTTGGCGTACAAAAAAATGGCTGAACAAATTTAGAATGGACAGGATAAAAAAATAGCTATAACAAGCAATTTTTGATAATGTTCGTATGTCGTATTGCAATTATATTGGTCATAAAACCTACAAATTTTAAAATCAATTATGATAAAAGCATGACAAGTGGAAGAAAATACTTTAAACGTCAATCTTTTAGCAGGTTGATTTGGCGGACTTTTTGACGTTACGGACGACTGAAGCGCCACCTAATTAATTTCCCCTGCTATTGTTGCTGATAGAGCTGGACGACAACGGACGTTTCCAAGGACTTGCTTTCCAACTGAGAAAAACGCTACGCTACAAAATGACGTCACATGTATAAGTGACGTCACGATAATTTTCCAATAATTTTCGATATAGTTCAAAATCAGGTTTGTACTACTGATACAACATTTATTAATACCTATGTAAATAATAATACTAATTAATATAAAATTGTTGTAGTAATAAGATAATTAATTGTATCATCTAGCTATGTCGTTGTTTTTTCTAAATCAAACTGTAAACCAAATATATCGTATAAATTTAGTTGACCCAAACTAAAATCTATTACATGAACTGGTGTTTAATCCTCTTTACCATAACACACTAATACAAAAAATGAAACAAATACGACTTAAATCCAACAAGTCTCAAAATTTTATTGTCCAAATACCAAATTTAACAGCAGTAACTAGAATGTATGTACAGAGAGTTTAACATGTATATATAAGTCCCGTTATGCAGATTGTTGAGGATGTTCACTGCTCTGTTGAAAATGAAAGCGTTTTAAAAAAAGATTGTTATAATTTAATAGTATACAAATAACGGAACTAAAGAGGCATGAAATGAAATATGCGTGATCTCGTTTTAGGTATATAATCCATTGAAATTATTACGAGAAATACCTTTTTATATTTTTAATATATTTAGCTTTGGCACCTTTATTGTACAATAGATACGCAAAAGAACGAAGAATTTGTAAGATTAAACCATTTTTTTTGTTAATCTATATATTCTAAAGTGATGAAAAGAAAAGAAGCAGTTTGTGGGCAAATTATGCCTTGGCATTACATGAATAAATAAGCAAAGTACTGTGGAATTGTTTTATTGTCTCATCCGTTTTGAACTATCAACAAACATTAAACTTTATCACGTGTCATGTTTTTGTTGGTTGAAAACTGATTATATAAATTAAAACAAAAACTTTACTTACTAATGAGTGATTAAAGTTATTATTTCTGATGACATATTGATAATTCTAGATCACAGATTAAAAAACAAAGTACACAGACTTTTAATCCAAAATTATGGATTTCAAATTGGAGATCCAAGATTGTAAATCCGAGATCATGGATTAATTTATTGTTTATGTGTCTCTTTATGGCTTCCGTACAAAAACAATGATAACTAAAAACACTGTTAAAAAAACACAAAGTCATCAATACGTTTGGATATCATAAAGAATAAGTCCTATATATGATAAGAAGGTGGTGGGTGACCTGGTTCGAATGAGCCCGGAAGTGATGGTTGAACATGAATGGGATGGCTTGTACCGAATCTGTCACTACCATTTTGTTGTCGGTTCTCAAGTGTTGCGATTCTATTTTGACGACCTGAATGTGTATTCATTGATTTGACTTGTCCTAAATTTTCTGAAATAGAATATTTACAGTTACTTATATTTTGATGTAAAAAGTTCTCGATTCCATTGATTATTTTACTATTAGTTGTTGTATTAAAGTCATATCGCCGCAATTTTACATATAATCATTTTTTTTTAAATTTACATATTAAATTTGTTGACGTAATGTGTTAAAACATTTATTGGCCAATCAAATCGATATATAGGATGTAAGCTACACGATCGATGTGACTCTTAAACCCTATCACTTACGTCACGTGAGCCGTGCATATTTAATGATATATATAGACTTGTGTGGTCAATAACTGTAATTCAAACACTATCTGAAGTGTCAAATACTTGCTCACCTGAATTGTAATGTGTCTTCTGAAACAGTCTTATAACATAGCTGTCTGATGTTAAAGGAAGATTATACACTGACATGACTTAGGCCGTGTTCACATTGACCTAAATTTGGTGTTGTGTTAGTGTAACTCACACGTAAACAAAACACAATTGCGTTCCCATTGATAAAACTCAATGTTTACATGTAGTTTAAATCATGTTTTACCTACACACAGTCGATAGTCAATGTAGGCCTTGTGTAGGTTAAGTGTACACAAAACTAGGCATTTAGAACATTAGTTTTATCGTGTATATATTTAAGGAGGAAACTATTTTTGAGTAAAATTGATATTTTTGACGCCTTTAAATTAAAACAGCTTGAATTAGAACATAAACTTAAATTAAAAGAACTGGAAATGAAGGAGATGGAGAAAATAAAAGAACTTGAAATGAAGGAAAGATTGGAAATGGATAAAAAAGAAAAAGAAGATGAATTTAGATTAAAAGAACTTGAAATGAGGGAAAGACTAGAGATGGAGAAACTGAAAATTGAAATGGTCAAAGAAGAAAGCAACACTAAAGTCCAGCCGAAATCAGAATATTTTGATGCAGCAAAAAATATACGTTTGGTTCCTAAATTTTGTGAAAAAACAGTCGATAAATATTTTCCACAGTTTGAGAAAATTGCTCGTAATTTGAATTGGCCAAAGCCGTATTGGACTACAATGCTACAAGGTGTTTTTGAGGGTAAAGCCGCTGAAATTTACTCTGCACTTCCATCAGAAAAAAGTTCCGATTATGACACTGTGAAACAGGAAGTTTTGAAAGCTTATGAGCTAGTACCAGAAGCATATAGACAGAAATTTAGATCTTATAAAAAGTTTGATTCGCAAACCTATGTGGAATTTGCTCGGGAAAAAAAAGATCTATTTGATAAATGGCTTACTTCAAAGAAAACAGATAACAATTTTAATAACCTAAGACAATTGATGTTATTAGAAGAGTTCAAACAATGTGTTCATTTAGACTTAAAAACACATTTAGACGACAAAACTGTTGGGACAATACATGATGCAGCTGTTATTTCAGATAATTATACTCTTTCACATAAAAGAAGTTTCAAGGGTCAAAAATGTTAATACTTCCAGTGGAAATTACAAAAATCAAAGCACTGAGCATACTGATAGTAAGCCTGTTCCACAGAATAAGAGTCAGTCCAGTTATAATATGTCTAGTCCAAAATTTGATACTTTTGAGAAGAAGTCACTGACTTGTGCTTATTGTAAGAAGATTGGTCACCTGATGGCTGATTGTTTTAGACTCCAGAAGAAGAATGAACGAGATAATAAGCCGAAGACCAGTGCTTGTACGACACCTTATATTACCAGTACATTGGAAGGCCCTGCGCGTCAGGCTTTTAAGTCCAGTTTTTGTGATTACATGGAGGAATACAAACCCTTTATGTCTGATGGGTTTGTTTCTATTGTTGATGATACCACTCTTCAGCCTATTAAGATTTTACGGGACACTGGAGCTTCTCAGACTTTATTGTTAGAAGGTGTGTTGCCTTTGTCCGAGAATACTTCTGTTGGTGCCTCCGTTTTGTTACAAGGTGTAGAGTTAGGTTGTATAGATGTTCCTCTCCATCGTATTTATCTGCAGTCAGATTTGATAACTGGACCAGTTGTTGTAGGTGTTCGTCCTAATCTCCCTGTTGAGGGTGTTACCTTATTGCTAGGAAATGATCTAGCTAGGAACAAAGTGGTTGTTGAACCAATTGTTACCAGTGAACCGGTGGTGGATGTTAAATCACCTGAAGATGATGCTGAATTGTATCCAGCTTGTGTTGTTACTAGGGCGATGGCTAGAAAACAACAAAATGAGAATTTGCAAGAAGACAAGTTTGATTACATGGACCTTTCTGACACTTTTATAGCTGATATTGAAGATCCTGGTAACTCAGAAAAGGCTATTATAAAACCACCTAGTGTTAACAAAAAATTTATTATGCCATGGCCAGATGTAAACAGCCATTCATTAGACCGAAATAATTTACTCGAAGAACAACATAAAGACCCTGAGGTTCTTCAGCTCAGCCAGAGGGCTCAACCACAGGAGGAAGCAGACAAAGTGGCCGAATGCTATTACCATCAGGACAGTATTTTAATGAGGAAGTGGAGGCCTCCTGATGCTACCCCAGAGGAGGAATGGAGAGTGCTATACCAAGTGGTGGTGCCTAAAGTTTATAGACAAGAAATTATTGGTCTTGCCCATGACACCCCCTTGGCTGGACACTTAGGTATAAGGAAGACTTGCCTTAAGATCTTGCAGCATTTTTACTGGCCTAAACTTAGAAATGATGTTGCAGAATACTGCAAATCATGTCATATATGCCAGGTTGTTGGTAAACCTAACCAGAAAATACCACCAGCACCACTTCTGCCTATTCCAGCCTTTGACGAACCTTTCAGCAGAGTTCTAATTGACTGTGTTGGACCTTTACCAAAGACCAAGACTGGAAATGCATATTTATTGACAATCATGTGTACATCTACCCGCTTTCCTGAAGCTATTCCGCTCAGAAATATCAAGACACCTACTATCGTCAAAGCTTTGATCAAATTTTTCACATTAGTAGGACTTCCTAAGTCTATACAGTCCGACCAGGGATCAAATTTCATGTCAGGTTTATTTCAGCAAGTCGTATACCAGTTAGGGATTGCTCAGTACAGATCAAGTGCTTATCATCCAGAATCTCAAGGTGCCTTAGAACGTTTTCATCAAACATTGAAGAACATGATTAGAACTTTTTGTCTTCAATTTGACAGAGACTGGGATGATGGAGTTCACTTTCTACTTTTTGCGGTTCGAGAGGCTGTTCAAGAATCCCTTGGATTTAGTCCCTTTGAGTTGGTATTTGGTCATACTGTAAGGGAACCGTTAAAATTGATTAAGGAAAAGTGGCTTACTGAACATACTGACTTGAATCTTTTAGACTATGTATCTAGATTTAAAGAAAAATTGTATACTGCTTGTCAAATTGCTCAGAAAAACTTAAAAAATGTACAGAACAAGATGAAAATATGGTATGATAAAGATGCCAGGGACAGAGTTTTTGAGCCTGGTGATAGCGTACTTGTATTTCTGCCTGTCCCTGGACATCCTTTACAGGCTAAATATTGTGGTCCTTATACAATAGAGAGTAAAATTAATGATTTGAATTATATTGTAAAAACTCCAGGTCGGCGCAAACAAAATAGAGTGTGTCATATTAATATGTTAAAACCATATTTTGAGCGTACTAATGTTCTATGTGATAGTAAACCAGTTGCCACTTTAGGCATGGTTAAATTTGAGAACAATCATGACAAACCAGATGTAATTGAACCAATTTTTAGTTGTAAAACTATGGAAGAGACAGTTAGATTGAAAAATTCAGAAATTTTGTCAAATTTAGATTCAAAACTTGCACATCTGTCTTTTGATCGTAGAGAAGAAATAAAAACTTTGGTATTTTCTTTTAAAAATCTTTTTCCAGATGTGCCAAACAAAACCACTGCTGTTTGTCATGATGTTGATGTCGGAGATGCTTGTCCAATTAAGCAACATCCTTACAGGCTCAATCCACTCAAACTTGAAGTTATGAGAAAAGAAATTAAATATATGCTTGACAATGATATTATTGAGCCGAGTAACAGTGAATGGAGCTCTCCTTGTCTCCTTGTGCCAAAACCAGATAAAACTTTTCGTTTCGTGACTGATTTCAGAAAAGTAAATTCAGTCTCAAAATCTGATTCCTATCCGATTCCAAGGATAGACGATTGTATTGACAATATTGGTCAAGCAAAATTTGTGAGCAAATTTGATTTATTGAAAGGTTATTGGCAAGTTCCATTGACACAGAAAGCTCGTGAAATATCAGCTTTTGTTACACCAGATGGCTTATTTCAATATACTGTAATGCCATTTGGCATGAAAAGTGCTCCAGCTACATTTCAAAGAATGATCAATAATGTTATAAAAGATTTAGACTGTTGTTATGCTTATATTGATGATCTTATTGTATGTAGTGATAGCTGGGAACAGCATTTAACACATTTGTATGATACTTTTGATAGATTGTCACATTCAAATTTGACTGTTAATCTTGGTAAAAGTGAATTTTGTCAGGCCACTGTTGATTATTGAGGGCATACAGTTGGCCAAGGTCAAGTAAAACCTATTATGGCTAAAGTGGAAGCTATTTCCAAATTTCCACCTCCTACAAATAGAAAACAACTTATGAGATATTTAGGCATGATAGGATTTTACAGGAAATTCTGTTCAAATTTTGCTACTGTTGTTCAACCATTGACTCATCTTTTACGAAAAGATTCTAAATTTATCTGGAGTGAAAATTGTCAAAAAGCTTTTGAAAATAGCAAATCACTTTTAATTAATAGTCCAGTTCTGATTACTCCAGACTTTGAAAAACAATTTAAACTTGCCGTTGATGCAAGCGATGTAGGAATAGGAGCTGTTTTATATCAAGAGACAGATGATAATGTTGAAAAACCTATATCATATTTTTCTAAGAAATTAGATAAACATCAGAAAAATTATTCAACTATTGAAAAAGAGTGTTTTGCAATGTTGTCAGCACTTCAACATTTTGATGTATATTTGAATCCCACTGTATATCCTATTCTTGTTTATACTGATCATAATCCTCTCACCTTCATGCATAAAATGAGAAACAAGAATCAGAGGTTGACTAGGTGGAGTTTATTGTTACAGGAATATGATGTAATTGTAAAACATATTAAGGGTAAAGATAATGTAATAGCTGATGCTTTATCTAGAGCTTATTAAATCACTTTGTATATATTATGTATTTTTGTTCATATTATTCATGATAAGTTTTTGTTACACTAAAACTTCTTTTAAGGGGGGAGGTGTTATGATATTGTAATTATTATGTTTATTTATGTTGGCCTAATTTGTGTTGTATGGCCTGATAGTTGTTTACCAAATAATCTTATAACTGTGCAGTTTAGGAATCACTGGAACAATCACAGAATGATTGGAACTTTCTAGAATGATCCTTATAAAAGATGCGTAATTTAAACTTCTACGTTATTCCAGAAACTTCCGTTGGAACTTTCCAGGATTTTCCACAATGTTCCATTATAGAGTGTTCTAGAATTTTCCATGACAACACTATATATACAGACACTAAAGTTAAACTCTCATAATTAAACTTGGACATAGACATTGATAGACATTAGTATTCATAGCATTTGGATTGACACTTTTATTCTAAAAACAACATCATACTGGATTGTGACATTAGTAGTGAACGTAATATTCAAATTGGATTCCGAAAGATTTCCGGATACAGATAAAGATAACAGATTGGACTCATATTTTGACAGTTAAGTTAACAGTAATATTTGTGTAATACCTTTTGTAAACTTTTGTATATTAAATGTTGTTAAATTTTACTATTGATTTGTGTCTTTTGTTGGCTACAATTTAAAGGCGATTTCTGGCCGTAACACCACTTAACTTAAAAAAAGGGGGAGAGTTATTTGTTTTATCTGAGTCAGATTTTTTTTCGCGCGTACGTTTTTATTCCTTTTTTTTCGATGCTGGTTATCAAATACTTTTTTTTTCAATATTTAACACTATAATGTATGGGGACACTCTTGATTCAGAACATTTTTTTTTTATCATCTGTATGACCATTTTTTTTTTATCAAATTGGAGATCGGAATATTTCCATTCCCATCCTCCGCCCCCCTTTTGAAGTCGATTGGTCGTTCCCTTACCGCTAGAAAAAATTTCAAAAAATTTTGAATTCAGTTCTACGTAATGAACATTTAAATGACATATAGTTTACAAGTGGGAACAAATCTTATTGTACAGGTAGCTAAACAAGGTGTATAGATGTGAACAAATGTAATGTGAAACCAGTGTACACTACACTAAACTAATTGTAAACATGTTTTCTCTACACGGCGTTTGGTGTGAACACGGCCTTAGAAATATGGAAACCAGGCATATGCTGTCTGTATATGTCCCAAGCCAAGATTCGAATGTCTATTTGATATTGTTTTCCATGTTTTGTTGTTTCTTTACAGTTAATTACTTAAATGCGTTTTTGAGATTTTCTTTTAATTTTTTCAAGTTTTATTAACTGACACCATCTTTTACCTAGCACGACATCGTGTCGTGAGGTTACAACTGTGAGACTTCAAAAAAAACTTTTGTATAATTTACGAAACATCCTGTCCAGTACTTTATCACTGGAAGTTAACCAATCAAATTTCCACTTCTTTTCTACGTTTGTACAAGCTTTTGTAACCATGTGACCTTAAGTTTCCAAAATATTCTACAGAAACCCCCCAAAAAATAAATGGTGCTTTGAAATATCCAAGATATATGTTTATGACCTATATTTGTTTAACTGGATTGAAATGTAGGATGAATTAGCTGTAACTGTCAAATTTAAGTGATATTCTGTACGTTCCCTTTTCCGTATGCGACAAGATGTGATGACTTTTATTTGATGATATTACACCTGTAGTGTTTTGTGGACTTCTTTGTCTTTTCTCTTTTTTTTTTCAGCCATTTGGTTTTTCTTCGTCTTAAGCCTTGAATTCCCCCTTGGTACATGCATCACCCGTCCCTTTCCACAATCAATTTAAAAAAAAAAAACATTAATTACAAAATTGTCTTTTAAAGTATTCGCAATCTAATTTGATTTGTTTTCTAAAAGCAATACGAGACTCGACTTCTATATATATATCTGTATCTCACGTATACTTTTGAAGCGTATCCAGTCGGTGGCAATGCATTTTATTTGGCTGTTTCATGTTCTGTCCTATCTAGTTTTACGTGGTGCTCCCTTTTATTTTGAGGTTAGTCACCACTTCGGTGTTGACATGAACATCAGTTACAGTGGAGATCACTTCTAACCTCTCATTAAATCTGTCAGAATCTGTCAGGAGAACTGTTCTAGGACAGTACGTAGAACTGTCAGCCTGACACCTTTTAGTCAGTTCTAGCTAGAACAGTTCTAACCTAGAACTGATTTGGTCAGTTCTACCTAGAACTGATTTGGACAGTTCTACCTAGAACTGATCCTGACAGTTCTACCCTAGAACAGTTTTAGACAGTTCTAGCTAGAACTGACCAAATATTTGGTCAGTTCTACTTCTAGAACAGTTCTACGGTTAGAATTGATTTCAAATTCTACGGCTAGAATTGATTTATAAATTCTACGGCCAGAATTGATTTATAAATTCTACGGCTAGAATTGATTTATAAGTTTTAAGAATTTTTTTGTCTAAATATAAAGGCTTCGGCAAAATAGCGATTAATATTATATAAAGTTTTGCTATTTTGCCGGTTTTATTTCAGATTTGTAATCGGCAAGAGAATATGTTTAACCCCGCCATATTCTGCATGTATGTGCCTGTTCCAAGTCAGAAGCCCGTAATTCAGTGATTTTCTTTTGTTGATGTGTTACATAAATTATTTGTTTTTCTTTCATTTTTTGTACATAAATTAGGCCGTTAGTATTAAGGGGTGGGGGGATTATTATTTGAATTGTTTTACATTTGTTATTCCGGGAGTCAGGATGGCTCGTTATCACATAACAAACATATCTGACCTCATTAACCAAATGTAATATCTGTTTACGAGTAGTTTTCATACCTCGGACGGACCTGTTTAACAAAAATCTTTTGACCACATCAATCTAAACTGACATTATTTGCTCTTTCTTTCTGCAAATCTATATAGCTGCACAGTACTTCAGTTTTAATTTTAGGTCAAGATGGATTGTACTATACAAGTTACAGCAATATTGGAAAAAAAATTGTTCGCATCAATTTATAGTGCCAGCATGCAGGGGCAGATCCAGTCATTTTAAAAAGGGGGGTTCCAACCATGATTAAAGGGGGGTTCCAACTATATGCTCCCATCCAAATGCATTGATCGTAAAAAAAGGGGGTTCCAACTCCTGGACCCCCCCCCCCCCCCCCCCCCTTGATGCGCCAATGAGCATGTCCTCTTTTTATTCAAAATATTGAATCATAAACAAATATTAGTAGTTTTCATACTTCAGACTGAGTCGTGTAATAAAATCTTTTGACCGCATCAACCAAAACTTACCATATTTGCTTTTTTTTATGTAAATCTAAATAGCTGCACAGTAATTCAGTTATAATTTTAGGTCAAGAGGGACTGTAGTATATAAATAACTACAATATTGGAAATCAATGACCATATTTTTTCTCTCTCGCATCAATTGATAGTGCCAGCATTTCCTATTTTTATTCAAAATATTGCATCAGAAACAAATATCAGTAGTTTTCATACCTAAGACTGACTCATGTAACAAAATTATTTGTCTGCATCAATCAAAACTGACCATATTTGACAGCATCAACCAAAACTGACCATTTTTGACCGCATCAACCAAAACTGACCATATTTGCTCTTTTTTTATGTAACTCTTATACATGTAGTCGCATAGTAAATCTGTAATAATTTTTTGTAAGGATGGATTGTAAAATCATAAAAATACAAATGATAGAAATATTGGAACACAATGCTACCTAATTTCATTTGCATCAATTTAGAATGCCAGTATTTCCTCTTTTCATTCAAAATATTGCATCATAAACAAATATCAGTAGTTTTCATACCTCAGACTGACTGGTATAACAAAATAATTTGTCCACATCAACCAAAACTGACCATATTAAATTTTGCACTTTATTATGTACATGATGTCAATCTTAATAGCCGCAAAGTAAATCACTTATATTTTTATATCAGGATGGATTGTTTAATATAAATGAAAGCAATATTGGAAAACAAAAGTATGCTCACATCAGTTTATAGTGCCAGCATGTCCTCTTTTTAATCAAAATTTTGAATCGTAAACTAATTTCAGTTAGTTTTGATATCTCAGACTGACTCATGAATATAACAAAATTATTTGTCCGCATCAACCAAAACTGACCATATTTGACAGCATCAACCAAAACTGACCATATATGTGACTGTGAGCATCAACCAAAACTGACCATATTTACACTTTGTTATGTAAATCTTAATATATATATAGCCGCATACTAAATCATTTCTACATTTGAAAATGCCTGTACCAAGTCAGGAATAAGACAGTTCTTGTCCATTCGTTTTTGATGCGTTTTGTTATTTGATTTTGCCATGTGATTATGGACATTCCGAATTGATTTTCCTCCAAGTTCAGTATTTTTGTGATTTTACTTTTCACTTATAGTAATACATATTACGATGGATTGTATAATTCAAATGACAGCAATATCAATGAATATTTGAACACATTGGCTACAAAAATAATTCCACATCAATTTAGAGTATCTTATTGAATTGTAAACAAATTTCAGTAGTTTCGAACTTTTGAAGCTTACAACAATCACTTTTCCATTGTGGCGTCAGATATTTTGTTTTATGACGTCAAAATTTTGAACCTGTGTGATATCCAATAATGGTAGACAAATAGCGACAAGGTGTATTTATACCATAATCTAAGAATTTAGCGCGCCGTTATTTCCTCTCTGTATCCATAATAATGAACCGTCACTAAAGTGACTTTTTAACATGTTTAAGTCAGTAGTTTGTGATGGTTTTTTTTTAAACAAAACTATTTAACGGCATCATCCAACACTCACATGACAGATTCATATACTTTATTTTAAAAATAAAATAAAAAGTAAATGTATGGGAAGTTCTCTTCTTGTAATAGTATACAGTAACTGTTAATATAATTTGAGGAAGGCAAAGAAAAATGCATGATTTTGTTTGTAGCCGAACGTCCAGGGGCAAATGTTTCCTTCATGTTCAGATCGAGTATATTTTTCTGAGTTCCAGACTCCCAGATATCATTTATAATCGTTATGGATAAGTCTGGCTAAATTGACGAGATGGTGCAAATGTATAATATATAGTTTTTTTTACGTTAATTTTATACAACACTTTTTTCATATAATTCATCCACTGTACAATTTTCGTTTGAACATTTGTCAAAACAGAATCTTAAATGAATGTAAATCCCAGGCAAACAAGGTAAATTACGATTAAAATTCCATGAGTTGAATGCAGAGTTATATTTAGGAAGAGACTGTTAAAAACTGGGAACGAAGAAACGTAAACAATGTTTCCGTATATGCAATCTTATAAAAATATTTCTCCGATAACCTTCTATTCACTTCTATATTTGTACATGTAACGTTTGATCAGTAAAAAATATAGAAAATCTGCTATTATATAGGAAAGTAATTGGAAGTGATTTATTCTTCTAAATTCTAAAGTGCCCTTACTGAAGTAACGTTATTTAGAACTGTTCTACAGTCCTGACTGATTTAGTCAGTTCTGTTGACAGTTCTACGGTTAGAAGTGATTTGGACAGTTCTACCTAGAACTGATTCTGACAGTTCTACTTAGAACAGTTCTAGGGTAGAACTGTTCTAGGTAGAACTGTTCTAGGACAGGTTAGAATAGTTCTATGACAGAATATTCTGACAGTTCTAATGAGAGGTTAGAAGTGATCTCCACTGTATATTGTAATTTTTTATAAATTTATTGTTTGCAAAAGTAAGAATTATTCTCAAGACTTAGGATTTTCTTATCCCAGGCATAGATAACCTTAGCCGTATTTGGCTCATCTTTTTAGAATTTTGGATCACCAATGCTCTTTAACTTTGTACTTTGTACTTGTTTGGATTTCTTTGCTGTGTTGGTCTGAGCGTCAATGGTGAGTCTTATATAGACGAAAAAGAACTATGTCGAAATGTCTTATTGTAATGTCTATATGTGTATTTCTCTATCCTGAATGTTGTTGCATTTATTTGTACTGTAGTCCTGTCATGTAAAGTTGTCATTTTAGTGTTATATTTAACATTTTCATAAAAGTGCGAGATTTGGCTAGCCGCCAAACCAGGTTCAACCAACCATTTTTTTCTTAAAATGTCCTGTACCAGTTCAGTGATTCTGTTGTTTCGTTGTTCTCCTCTTATAGTTGATGTGTTTACCTCAGTTTTGGTTTGTAATCAGGATTCGTTTTCTCTTAATCGATTTACGACTTTCGAACAGCGGTATACTACTGTTGCCTTTATGTATAGTCAATCATAAATTCGGTTGTTTGATACTTTGATAAAGAGTTGATAAAGAGTTGATAAAGAGTTAAAAAAAAAAAAAAAATCAAGGCAATAAAATAATGTGACGCAGTTTTTGTTCTTTTATAAATACCCTTTTTCGTATATTTGAATCTGTTTCAAATAAACTCATCATATATACCAGCATTAAAATTTTGTATTAAGGCCAAACGCGCGTTTCGTTTTCAAAAGACTCATCAGTGACGCTCGAATCCAAAAAGGTAAAACAGATTAAATTAAGAACTAAGTCGAAGAGCATGTTTGAATAGTCATATGGGTGTTAGATGAGCTTTTCAGAAAAATAATTACAGTTGAGCATGGACGACAATACTTATATAATCTACATGGTACAGGTGACCAAGGTAAATATGCAGAAGGCATTAAGATGTGTTGCCAGATGGATTCGTTGAACTTCTAGTTACTGTTTTTATCAGTAAAACTCATTAGTTAAAAAAAGTGCAATGAACTCGATTTAATCTGTATCATCATTCATATGTGCCTGCTACTCCCATGCTCATTAACAATTTAAACATACAAAAACATATGCCTATCCGATCTTTTAAAATTTTAATTGTATCCATACCTTTACAAACAGTTTCGGCAGAGTTAATATGCAATATGGTTACTGTTGTTATGTATATGTATTGTATGGTTGTATGTGCTTGGTGGTTTAGTCGTGAGAGTTGTGTCCCTTTGTATGATAATGATGCATATTTGTCATGTGATGTTATCTGTCTCTTTTGAAATAAACGTGCTATGGAAATAGATGTCTTTTTATTGCTCCTAAGCAAATATGACTTTAGCGGCATGGGGAGGCAAGTATATGTTCCCCCATGTACGTAATATGGTGGAGGACTTAAAACGGGTCCCTTTAAATGTATTTTATGTGAGCTGTCCCCAAAGTAAAGAATCAACTTTCTATAAGTCTAAACCACGAGGCTGGCGGCGCCATTATTAAACTTTTGACCACGTTGAAATTTGGAATTTTCGTTCAGTGATGTATAGCAGTACCATGCAGTTGACACTGGAACCAATTTTTGGATTTTATATCAAAGTTTTATGTTTTTTATTTGGATTTAGCCAATATTCAGATGTCACCATGGGAATTTTCGTCAACAAAAGAAAACGGTAAAATTCAAGGAACTGTTTTTAAACAACATGCATATTAATATCGAACGTTTTTCGCAAATGTTTATATGTCATCTGATCATTAATGGTAAATTTTAATTCAATTGGAATTTCTACACATAAAGACAAACTTTTAACCACGTTAGAGATGAACATCAAGAAAGACAGCTGTGTATGTTTATAAAAACTGTGTTCAGAAAACTGTAGCATGTGTCATGTGGCGTCCCGACCTTTCATCTTACAGTACTTCGACAAATTGACATATCTTTAGAAACTAATCGGCTTGACCTATATATTGAATTTACAATGTGTATTTAGCAGAGAAGAATGTATAACTGTTTTGAACTATTTAGAAATTCTATTACAGAATGTGAGATTGATCTCGTCGTACGCTACCCAGTTACAGGGGAAACACCCCGAAAACACCGACTTATTTCAAACATTTATTATGAATTCAATTTTGTCTGAAGGATTTTTTTTTCTTATTATTAATACCTATATATTTCTGTTAAAAGTTGGACTGATTTGATAGCGGATTGTCAGTAGCGATGGGATAATAGTCATAAATAAAACCTAGGTTGATATTGACATTTCTGGAGCTTTTCATTTGTTTCATCTTTATTTTATTTTTGTGAGCGTGAAGTATGAGAGATTGGACATATTAGAGAGGGAGAAATAGTCATATTATTTTTTTTACTGACATATATGTTACTTATGAAGTGTTTCATTGATGTAATATTTACCATTTTTAAGAGTTAAAGGTCTCTGATGATTATCTATCAATTTGATGTAAACAGCTACATTTATGACAATATTCTAGTACTTTCCATTTAGTAGATTGAGTAAATGTATCAAATGCATATTTTTTTTGTGTTGTTGAATGAACGTAATGCGTGCATAAGGTCCTAAGGGGGAGATCGAGATGCCAGACGTTCGGATTTTTCTGCATTGTTGATACTGGTGTGTATGCCAATGGATGCTAGTTGTGAGAACTGGTCAGCCACGAGTATTTCAGTTATTATAAATGTATTTACAAAGATTATTTGGAAACTGATTTTAGTCTTATACGGAAGTGAATATGAAGTTTAAATTTGTATTATATTTTCTCTTTTTTCTGTAAATTGTATATGGATAAAACACATAAACCATTTTGATAAAATTTGGGAAATTTTCTTTTTGGGGGCGGGATGTTATGTATATGTATTGTATGGTTGTATGTGTTTTGTAGTTTAGTCGTGAGAGTTGTGTCCCTTTGTATGATAATGATGCATATTTATCATGTGATGTTATCTGTCTCTTTTGAAATAAACGTGCTATGGAAATAGATGTCTTTTTATTGCTCCTAAGCAAGTATGACTTTAGCGGCATGGGGAGGCAAGTATATGTCCCCCCATGTACGTAATACTGTTCACGTGTAAAAGGTTTATATTTTATAGGAGATTTTGGCTAAGATATATAGCATGTAATATATATTGTTTATCATTATTCATATTTATATTGTTAGAGAAGTAACCTATAACTTCAATTTATTCATTTTTGAAAAATAAGGACAAAAGAATCGGAATTTGAAAAAAATCTTTTGGGTTTCCTGTTTTCGGAGATATCTTGATAAACATGATAAAAGATAAAATATTCTAAGCAGACTTTATGTGTTTTTTTTTTATACTTCTTTTATACGTTTAGTGTAAAAAAAAAAACAATATTGTGTTAGCATAAAATGGCATAAATAGAATTGGAATAAATGAAAACTAATAATGAGTCAATGAATTTCTTTCTTCATTTCGCGTTATTCGCTAAAATAGACAGTACTCGTGAAATAGACTGATAAGAAGTAATAATCCTATTTTTACTTTTTGTATTCTGGGTGTCGACGATTAGCCAAGTTGTGCTTAGCTTTTTTAAAAAGCTATTACTTTGTATATAATTTGGTTGATTGGTTATTGAGTCATGTGATAAGTATTGAATTGTAATACACAAAAGAATTATTTTGAAGCGTTTACATTTTTATTGGTACTCAAATATTTGGTAAGTAAATTTTAAAGAATAATATAGATGTGTTAAATTCAAATATATGGGTACAGTTTTCGTTTGAAAAATAAAATATGGACCTCGAAATTTGACCATAAGAATCTACTTTCGGTTTCAAATGAAAATTTCCCACGTAAACTAAGTGAATCAGCTTTGTCTGTTTCTGTCTCTTTTACTCTCTTTTATTCACGTTGTTTAAAATATGTTTCTGATTAAAAATGACTTAAAACATGGAAAACTTATACATGTGAGTTGAAGATTTTTTGAAGAGATTCTATTTGTAGACAAGGAAAATCAAATCACAATAACTTTCTCCCCGGCCAATGACTTTAACAAGACAAAAGAGAATAAACAAGTTCATTTAAGTATTGTCTCTTTATTTCTACACCATTTACGTAGTATTTTTTCACGTTATGTAGGTTAAGGAGATGCGGAATATCAATCAATGAGTCCATATATTACATTTGCAAGTTCAAATTCAAATTGACAAACGCGATTTCATTCAGGCATATTACCTACAGTTGTATATTAGGCTTCTTTGGTGGCCTTCTGCTCTTTAGTCGGGTTGTTGTCTCTCTGACATGTTCCCCATTCTCCATATTTCCATTTTCAATTTTACTTTAAATATAAAATTTTGATTATTTTATATACTACTAGAACAAATAAATAAAAATAACTAGAGAAAAGGACTTATTGACGATCGAATAAATAAAGCAATCTTTCTTTACAAACAAAACATTTGCCTTGGTTTTATTACACGTAATTCACGTATAACATTATTAAGTAATTTATTTGAAGATCGATTTACTTTGGATATGAGATTTTTGTCGTCAAAGACATTTTGTTTACTGAAGTCTTTGTCCGATGGAAATATGACTCAGCCAAGGGTAATGCATGTTTTATTCCACTGCCTAAATTTCTGATTTAATATATTTCTTAACAGCTTTCCACCTGCATAACATGGCTGCAGAAAGAGGTACTCTTTGTGGTGTTTGCACGTCCCTCTCAGTGTCTAGTTCTGCCGACAAATGGTGTCCTGAATGTGACGAAGGTTTTTGTTCCACTTGTCTTAGTCATCACAGTGTTGCAAAAGCTACACGTGACCATGAAGTGATCAATGTAGAAAATTATGAAAAGCTACCTGATTTTATATTGAAAATTCGGCAGACGTGTGAAACTCATGGAGCAAAGTATCAAAATTATTGTCGTCTGCATGAATGCCCATGCTGCCGAAAATGCATCGACACAACACATAAGAAATGTCAGGATCTCCCCCCTTTAGAGGAAGTTATGTATACGGCTAAGTCTTCATTTGCTATGGAGAACCTGGTAGAACGTATTGGAGTTCTAAAAAAGTTCTATTCATGCGCACAAAAAGAGATAGAAAATACTACCAAAGATAGAAAGAAAGAGTGCAAAGATATCGAAGTAGATATAAAGAGGATTAGACAAGAAATCAACCGTCATTTGGATACAATGGAACAGCAAATACTCCAGAAACTGTCAGAAATCAATAGTACGAACCAACAATGCAGTAATAAATGGCTAAAAGAAATGATGACGAAAGAAAACAAAAGTGCTGAGTTAGCAGAAAATATTGAAACAATTAAACAGTATGGATCCGACATGCAAGTATTCCTAGGGGCTAAACAGATTGACATAGAGGTGATTGAAGAAGAACGCAATGTCTTAAAAATGAGTGAAGAAAGGAATTTCAGATTAACTTCGGTATCCTTTCCTGTTGACAAAACGCTGCAGAATATTATTAAAAATGTCGAAAAGTTGGGAACAATTTGCCTAGAAGAAAAACGGAAATGCGTAGTTTTTCAAAATTTAATAAAACAACAAGCCCAGACTGTATCATTGAGAAATCGCGATGAACTAGGCATTTTCCAAACTTTTCCACAGGAACAAAGATATGCAAAGAATCCTAGTATGCAGCAACCTGCTGATTTTCTTACTAACATTCAAGTTGACCGCCGCTTCATAATTAATACCGGAAATTGCATATTTGCTCTTTACAATGGCCAAATGTATAAAAAGTGCATAAACGGATGGATTCGTACATCAGGTACATATACCAAAGACACTCCGTCTCAACAGTATTAAAGTTTTTAAAATGAACATATTTCAAAATCACTGTCATTGTATATATACGGAACATTCTTGCTTTTAATTATAATATGAATATCTGACTGGCAAATATATTATGTTTGCATACTTAACATACTAATGTGTTGACATGAACTTTCATTTGATTTTGTTTAAAACAAGCGTTTACTTACATTTGTAACTACATAAAAATCTAAATTGTTCGAAGTGCTACGGATTGTATACCCCACAATTAAAGTACATTATCTTGTATCATAGCTGTGTTTTGTAAAACCTTTCGGAATTTAAGGTACTCTATGCGTTTCAACTTTGTACTTGCTTTTGTTTTTGTATATAACTGTTTTAACTGTGCGAGCGTCAATCATGAGTCTTTTATCGCCGAAACGAACGTCTTCCGTCCAATATTAAAAGACTGGTTACTTTTATGTGGGTTTTTCTACCAATTTTACTATGCTTCATTCAAAATCATTAAACGCATACACGTCACGTTCGGTATATATACCGAAAATATTATTCAGATACGGTTATGAAAATAATATGCAATAATGGATTTTAAAATAACTGTAAAGCACAGTTAAGAAGCAGGATACACACTGTAGAAATTAACTACCTAGTAAGAGTTTCTCTGTGACATGCTCCAACCTTTTCGTCATATATCGAACTACTAGTATGACAGTCTCTGAAAAGTTTGAATGTTCTATACGTTTAGCATGAAATGACCGTTATGCGCAAGCATTCAACACCTTGATAACATTTATGTAATTTTGCAATACAGTTCGTATACACCCTCCGAAGCGGAATGGGCAATAAGTTCCACCCTATCCGTCTGTCCGTACGTCCGAAATTGGCTTCCGTTATCTAACGTTAGTTTGCCTCAACCAAATTGTATCACACTTACACACAATGCTTATTACCTCAAAACAGAGATCAAGTTAGAATTTTGGTGGCGTCACTTTTACATGTACTGTTCTAAAACTGTGCCCCTTTACAAATGGAAAAATTGAAAATATCAATGATGTCATTGTTCAAGTAATTTTTAAAATTGGAGTTATCTTCCTTTGTCCATGATTATAGTTGAATCAACTACAATTAATGCATTATGTATACAATGCAATGTTTAATTTTGCCTTCCACTGATAAAACACAGATCAAGTTGAACTTTAACCATTATTGTCCCTTTATAAATCGAAAAATTGATAAATTTTACTTATTATCACAAAACTAAGATCAAGTACAAATTTGGGTAGCGTTACGTTTATTGTTCTTGAGCTACATGTATGTCCCTTTATAAAGTTGAATGCAAGCAAGGGCATCATCTATGTTTAAGGAGACACATTCTCCATTTATTGTTAGATATTTTTCTACTTTGAGGACTCTTAACTTTCAACAAGATTTACATGACTATTAATGTATTGTATTATATACGTGTATATAAATATCAATTTTAGTTGTGTTTTTTTATGTTATTATTCTGTACTAATATAAACAAAAATGTGGTATGATTGCCAATGAGACAACTATCCACCTAAGTTCAAACGAAGTTGGTGTGATACATTATAGGCTATCGTATGGCCTTCAACAATGAGAAACCTTATACCATATAGTCGACTTCAAAAGGCTCCATCATATAAAACAATTCAATACCGACCGTACAAGGGCTGTATAGTCAGTCAAGGTCGTTACAAACTTCCATTTGTTGTACAAGTCAATAGAGAAAACTAACAACCTAATGAATAACAAAACAATTTACGAAAAACAAATATAACAGATATGAACCTACGACACCCACTGACTTACAGGCTCCTGACTTTGGCTAGGCACAAATAGAATGTAGTGGGGTTAATCTGAGAAAGTGATGTTACAGCACAACGTAAGAACTAATTTTAAAAATCAGTTGGAAAAAAGTAAACTCATCAGATCGATACAATGCAGAAAATATGCAAACAAAATCAACTGACCAGACGTGGCAGAGTATTTATTCGTCCCTCATCCCTTACAACAAAAAAGAAACAAGAACAGATCTAAGTCTTGTACTTTTTAAAAAAATTTATTCTATAAAAAGTCTCGATAAACTTGACAGCGACGTAACAGCACAACATAAGACACACTTTAAAGTTTTGTTGGAAATAATTCGACCCAGCATAGCGTCAAATAGGAAACACAAAATCCTTAAAGATAACATAGTAAAAAAGTTCTGATCTTATATCGACATCATTTGGTCTCTTGTTCTTTTTTGATGGCATAGTTGTTTAGTTTATAGTGATTACGATTATAACACAATGTTGACTGCTGTGTCCCCATTCTTACCATTTTTACATATTATGCCTGTATATTTTGCCCACACCTTGTTGTCAATATAATGGAATTTGATGCGAATGTAATAAAAGTGTGAGGTATAGCTAGTTATAAAACCAGGTTAAATGCATCTTCTTCTACATTAGGACAATGACGGATATGTCTGTACCAAGGCAGTACAGTTTTCATATTAAATATAATAATTGTTTTTACTGCAAAACAAATGAATTTACATGTAGACATCTCAATATTAATAGATTAAAGTTGATTAAACACTAAGAGGTATAAGCAATTTTTGAAAAAATAATCTTTAACAAAATGCGACAGTGAAAAAATGTATACCTATACCGGTTTTTTGTACTTATTTTAAATTCAGATATTAACAATAGAGAGACTTATGTAACTGTTTTTAAAAACTAGAAAGAATTCACAAAAATGAGTATAACTGTATTTCTACTTTTGTATATTTTTATCTATTATATAGAAATATGCCCTTTTTGGGCCGATAATTGGTTTATTAAAGTATTCGTATTAGTTTTTTTAAGAATGCTTTGAATTTCTTACATTTCATTAAAATAAGTAAGGTCAAAGTACGGCCTTCAACACGGAGTCATTGATTATACCAAACATCATGATATAAAGTGCACCAAAATGACAAGACTAAGTGTAAAACAATTCAACGGTCTAATCTAAATGATCCATTCCATAAAAAACGAGAAGCGAGACACATAGTGACTTATGAACCACATGAACAAAGGCAACACGTGGACAATAAGCTCCCGCAAAATACTGAAAACTTTCACAAAAATTACCACACTCAGGGAGTTAGTGCCCATAAATGAGAAGTTTGTCTTATTGTTATGTCTTTGATTTCAAGTCATAAGAACCACACTTATAAACGATAACCACTGAGCAACGGGCTCCTGATTATGTGCATAAACAGACAGCGGGTTTAAATATTTTATTAGGCGCGAATTTCCACCCCAACCTGAGACATCACAACATTAAAAGAAACATTATAAAAAATCAATTGAAATGAAGTTAAACTTTCCCTCTGGTATCTTTCGCCCCTCTTTAAACAAAAACAAATAAACAAACACTGTACAAATTAAAGAACTTTAATGAGCACGCTCACATACCCCACTAGACAAATAAAATATCTGTAAGAAAGAAACAATTGAAATAAAATATCATGTCGATATGCACATCTAAATAGTATGACTTGTCCTTGTTATAATCTAAAAGGTTTCATGAAATTCTGTTGTGAGGTTTCAGAGGAGTTGCGATGAAAAAAAAACAGGACTGGCGGACTGACGGACGGGTAGACGGTCGGGCCAAAACATAATACCCTCCGCAACTCCGTTGCTTGGGGTATAATAAGTTTTGAGACCACCATTACCAATAGTTACATTTGTTATCACTTACCATAAGTGATATACAGTACTAAAAAGAGTACAAAAGGCATAATATTCTTCCGGTCGAATAGTTAACTTGTTACTTTTCGTAATTTACAGCGAAAAGTACTTTTTTAATCAACAGACTTATCATGATTCTGTATTATAATGTGTTCAATTCATGTTATTATACTGTTATCCCTTACAATCTTAACATTTTGCCAATCATTCTAAATACTGTGTCCCCTCATCAAGACCCTTATGTTAGTATTTGCAAATTTAAAATGTATAACGAATATAGATGAAAAAGCCAAAAAAAATATGATATAAAAGTGCGCTAAATTATGTAAAAAGCATTAATGAATAAATATTGAGTACCTCCATCAATACTCTCTTGCAGCATACAAGAAACAAAAGTGAAATGGCAGAATTGCAAATCTGCTTATTTTCAACAACAAAAAATGTTGCAAATTATCGATATCGCAATGTTCCCATATCTCAAAGAATAAACCTACACATGGTAAGAAGGCGGAGGATATGCTGGGTCGGATATACTCGGAATCGACGGGCCTTTTTGAATAGGATGGCTGGTTTCTAAACTTCTACCAGTTTCTTGACGATTTTCGATTGCTCTCGTTATATTTTGACCATCTGATTGCGTTTTTTTTTTTTATTCAACCTTTCCTGTGCAACATGCATCTGAAAATAAAGCATGCAAAATAACCATTACATTAAGATATTGTAACATATTATATATTTAGTTTCTATGCCAGGAACTATGAGATACTTATGATTGATTGCTGGGGGAAATTTTGGACTATTTCGTGGCGGTCAGTTTTTATGTTTGGAGGAAACCGGAGTGCCCGGGAAAAAAACCCACCGACCTTCGAAAGGAAAATTGACAATCCTAGTCAATAAATATTGGACTCGAATGCACCTGCACGAGCAAAATTCGAACTCACAACCTCAGTGTTGACTGGATTGGGAATATAGTAGTAGAACTACTTAGACCACTTGGACACCGAGGCCCCGAAATATTTTTTTTTTTTTTTTTATCTTTTATTTGTTTTTCAATAGTCAGGAATTTTACAATACCCTACAATCACCACCTGACTAATGGTTGTTGGGGTAAATATTGAAAGTTATATATACAAGACTATCCATTTTTATTTTTTTTTAATTTATATTCACTAGAACACACGCGCGAAATCGCGGGCATATACAGCTTGTGAACTGTTGTAGGATGATTTTTTGTAAAAGATATTATGTATGAAAAGGTATCAAAAGCCCTCTCCTTTTTTCCAAAGTCCGATATATGTTTCCTTTCTGTTTAATTCAATTATTTTCGTTACATCAAATAAATGTAATTGCTTATATATAGACCATTATAAGTTTAATAAAATATGCTTCAAGGACAATCCATCAGTGCTTTTTTCTTTTGAGAGCCTTATTAACATGCCAATGGTAGGATATGAATCTTGTATAAATGACTAAGACCGACTAAGGCTAATTTGAGGGGTGGTCGGAGGTGTCCTGATCCCGAAATCCCGAGATGCAGAATTTAAAGAAATTCATATCCCGAAATCCCGAAATCGAAAATTATATATCCGGATCCCGTAAGGATCAATCCCCAAATCCCGAGCTTAAAAACACCCGATCCCGACGCCCCGAAAAAGATTCTGCCTCCCTTTAATCTCTACCTTACTTTCATATTTGCCAAATCACTATTTTCCCTTTTAACAATAAATTTTTATGCCCCATTTATGAGCATTATGTTTTCTAGTCTGTGCATCCGTGCGTTCGTTCGTTCGGTCGTCCGTCCGTCCGTCCGTCTGTCCCGCTTCAGATTTAAGTTTTTGGTCGAGGTAGTTTTAGATGAAGTTGAGCATTTTTTACTTATTTTAATATATATGCAACTGGTATGACCCCTAAAGTAGTAAACATTTCAAAGAAAATAGAAGATAATACAGAGAGTCTCTATATATATTAAAGTAGTATAATCGTAGTTTACATGTAGATAAACGCGAAAAATAATTGTCCTCTATAAGGAGGTATATTAGTTGTGGTTCAAAAAAAACTTGCGATCTCAACACCATGATATGAAGAACGCTCTGATTGGCTTATTTATTTTTCATTTTTTCATTTTTTTGTTATTCATCCTCGATTGGTTGTATTTGTGCACGGTTTCAAACCGGAAGTCGTATTTAGGACTAAAAGACAGTCTGATGACGGAATCATATCCAGACTCCTTTTTTGTCGGTTTTCTCCCAAAATAACTCAATCTGAATAATCATAAGAATAGATGACAAATGCGACTATGCATGTTACATATAGGAAACAGAGGCATGATGATTGATTTATTATGGAAGGAAGAGAAGCGACACACAAACTGAGGTCTTCTCGTTTAATACAAACATATAAGAAACAGAGGCATGATGATTGATTTATTATGGAAGGAAGAGAAGCGACACACAAAATGAGGTCTTCTCGTTTAATACAAGAATATAGTTATTAAAGAAAAAAAGAAATATAGCTGCTCACACTCACACTTTCTCACACTACTTACACACAGTCGCTGCAATCTTACCATTAGTATGCATATATGTCTATATATAAAGTAAAAATCAAAATACCACTGCTCACTATAGTATAATTTAAAGTATAAATGATAATAAATCATGAAAAATTGCATGTAGTGGGGACCAGAATTTTTCATAAGATGCTGCTCTATTATTTTTGTTTGCAATATAAAATTCATTAGATTGGTATTGTTTTGTTCTGAATTTAAGTCCTATAAAACCCCGAAATACTTATGATCAAAGCTAGCCAGGTTTAATGAAGTTCCGCACTAACTTTCTAGATTCATTGTGTGTTCAGTTGTCAAGGATTGACGGAGAGTTAACAACAATTTCAAGCTATTTAATTTTAGTTATGTATTTTCTATAAAGTCTTACCTGATAATTTTGAACAACATGCACACATACAAGCACAAAAAAAAAAACCAAGGCCAACTAGACCACCAATGACTCCTCCAACAATTGCACTAAGATCAAAATAAAAAATGAAATAATAATTAACAAAACTACTCTTTGGTCGGGTTGTTGTCTCTTTGACACATTCCCCATTTCCATTCTCAATTTTACTTCGTTTACTACTACTACATACATTTTTGTATATTGTAGCTTCTGCTTCTACTAATAACAATGCTACAATTATACAACCACTACTTCTACTAATAATTATTATAATAATCCTTCATATACTTATACTTCCCTTCCACTGTCGCAACTACTACTACTACTTCATCTTCAATATACTACTGCTATTTTTCTGTCGCCTTCCATCGCAAAAAATACCAATATCAACAATATATGACAAGAATGGTTCGTGTCTTACTGTACAAATCATTGTTGTCAATCATTTCTATATTTGTCTGAAATGGTAAGTAAGGGTCGTCCATCATTATCATTTTTTTTTCTAAAGTTTTGAAATGTACTCTAAGTGTTAGGTGTGAAAAGAAATCTTCATTTATACTGTTTTTTAGTGCTCGTTCGTTGTTTCATGTTTTGCATTTAGTATTATTTTACAATTAATTACGTTTTTATATTCACCCAACATTTGATGAGCCTGGTGAATAATAAATTCTTTTGTAGCAATCTGAATAACCGCTGCATTTATATCCGTCAGGACAACACCATTTATTTCCGGAACAGGATGAGTACATACTCCTTCAAAAATAAACACAAAAGAAAATAAGTTAATGTCAAGTTCAATAATGCCGATTTTGACTTTTACTGTTCAGGAGTTAAGGTTCTTGAAAGATCGAAAAATGGTGTTTCCAGTCGTGTCCCTGCATTTACTCATGATCTGTTCAACCAATGCTTTAAAAAATTTAATATGTTGTTACTGAAGACAAAATGGAGGTCAAGTTCAATAATGACGATTTTGACTTTTACCGTTCAGGAGATTGGTTCTTGTGATATTAAAAAATGCCAGGACACAAATAAATGTTAATAAATCTGGTTTGCTGTCGCTCTGACAGCCTCTTGTTTTTATTTATTTTTTTAACTAACAACTTATCAAATTGAAAGCAGTATACATGAATTAACACGGATATCTAAAGTAGTATTTTCCTGAATCTACATGAAATAATTGAAGTCATCAGTATTTAAATAAAAATATTTGAATATGGTAAAAAAAACAAGGTCCTTTATTTTCAGCGTTTACGAGGACAATAATTATACTACAATCATGTTTTAAATCCTCCTGATCCCATCAGAAAATCAAATCCCTTATAAATTTTAGCTTAAAATCACAATAACACACTTTTGATATAAATTTATTAATTTGTTCGAATGAAATATCTCACAGTAACTAAAGTGTAATGCTGTATACATTAAATATTATTATACCTTACATATAATACAAACAATTCTATTGGATAACAACTTATCACGTGACATGGAATAATTCGGTTAATTTTCATTTAGTTGCAAGGGAGGACGAATAACCCTTAAAATTTACACCAGCGGTGAATAACCCTATTTTTCACCGGTGAATAACCTTTTTAGTGTCTAGATTTGCACTCGAGTTACCTCCCATGTATTGACGTGAATAAACAAGATGGCAGCGTTCACGTTACACTGACTTTTCTTATAAACGGTCCTTTTCAGGGCCATTAATATTTTACAAAAAGATTTTACCTTTGTTGTACATCCGAGAAATTAGAGAACACAAATGTACTTTCCTGAGCTACTTTCAAACGACAAACGTCAGCTTGTGTTCGTTATGTAAAAAATATATATAGTAAGTGTTCAAAAGGCCCTTCCACTGTTAGTTCGGTATAATAAAACAATTGTGGCCCTATAGAATCGATGAATATCCAAAATTGTCAACCCTTAAAAGTTATTTCACTTCGGGCTGCGCCCTCATTGAAATAACCTTCTCGTGTTAACAATTTAAATTTCCGAACAATATACAATTATGGCCCGTTGAAAATGTGAATATCGAAAATTTTTCGATATTCACCTTTTCAACGGGCCATAATTGTATATTGTTCGGAAATCACCACTTTTTCCCCATAAATACTATGATGTAAATGTAAGCAAGTCAGAGTTCTGTATTTTTCCGTTACGATGTGAAATCCAACCTTGAAATACATTTAGGATATGTGAACTGTCGGAAAATATAAAAAAATGTTGTGCTCGTAAGGAAACTTTGGAAAATCTTGGCGAGCCGTTTTTTCTTCCTGTTTCTTAAGGTCGTACAAATAAATTTTACTAGAATACACCCGCGAAATTGCGGACATTTAGAGCATAAACACCAACGACATTATAAATAGTAAAATAGCCATATATTGAGATAGTAGCTGAGAAACACTTTGAAATTCTCTTTTGAAAAACCAAAAGATATTTTGATTGTTGTAACTACAATCCCATTTCCTCAAATGTGACCTACATAAATAGACGTATGACCGTGTTTGTATAAATATGAGCAACACGACGGATGCCATATACATGTATGGAGCAAAATTTGCTTACCCTTCCAATGCACAGGAGAGCATCTTTAGTTTAGGTAGGGTTCTTGTTGCTCATTCTTTAGTTTTAAATGTTGTGTTTTGTGTACTGGTATTTTTATTTATTTTTTTGCCATGTGCTTGTCAGTTTGTTTTTGACAAATACAGTTTGAATGTCCCTTTGGTACTAGTAGACTTCTATAAATATATAACTAGGAGTTATATCTACAAAGGACCAGCATTCAGCTAAACACAAGAAGTGTAAATACGTGTAAATACGTCTATTGGTTAGAGAACACGCCCTATTATGTTTGTTAGCGGTCAGACATATTGCAGACGGCGAGTCCAGGATTCCGATTATGCCACGTGACTCCTGTCAGTAAAAATAGATTGGACCGACAGAACGGACCATCGCGAACTTCCGTCGAAATCATTCATTCGTTTATTCATATTTGTTTATACATAGTTGATGTATTGGTTGTTGGTTGTCTAACATATTCAGGACAGTCACTTTAACATTTTCAAGTCAACAGTTAGATTTAAAAAATGAAATATTGATTGATAAAGCACGATATTCTAATACAACTATACCTTTCCTTATAAGTAAAAGCATCTTAATTGATTCTTAAGTACAATTCTATCTCTATCTTACCAGTGTATATCCTTAGGGGGGAAATTCTCTTAAAAGACACTTGAGCAGTTGTATACATGAACATGTAGATACTAAATATGGTAGGGGACACAACTATGTATGCCTGGAGCAAATGAAAATGCAAATACAGCGGAGTAGTATCTCTTTTAATCTTGATTACATTTTGTTCGTATGCAATACTTGATTTCATCTGGGTTTTGTTTATTGCCTCGAAGTATAAATATTTTATTCCACCATTATATGAATTTACATACAATGTTCCATATAACAATTAGATAGGACACATTGTATGTAAACGCATATCTAATTTTCAAGAAGCGAACAAAAGTGTAGTGAGTAGAAGTAAAAATTCATTTCCCTTGACTTTACATGTAGGAAGATTTTATCACCCTCGAAAACTAACATTTCAAGAAGGCAACGTCATATCTCCAAAACAAAAAGGAAGTTAATGATAAAAATTGGACGATTCGGTTATTCCATAGTTGTTATTATACTTCAATTAAGAATTGAATGCTGCTTTTTGTAAATTTATTGGGGTGTAAAAGCGTTGACCGAAGTACATTTTGTATGAAGCGCTTCCGCTTCATACTAAAAATGTGCGCACGGTCAACGCTTTTACAACCCTATAAAGTTACAAAAAGAAGCATTCAATACTTATAATTACATTTTATTTTTATCAAGTTTTCATTTAATTTACCCAGTCCGATATACGGTTTAAATAGAACAAAAGAATTCGACCTCTTGTGTTTAGAAGGTAGAAAAGTGAAATGAACTTTGTATACGGTTGTCAAGATGTCACAAAAGTTACTTTCCGTAAAGTCATTATAAATATTTGCATTCACGTTGTTTAATTTTCATATTGTACAATTGTTGACAATGCAACTTGCTTTACAGTCGTTTTCAAAACGACCATAAGTCAAGCCGTTACGTCATTTAGGGGGTCTCCTTATAAACTGCTACTTTTTTTTGCTGGACAAAGAAAAAATCTGGGAAAAATTACAAAAATTGAGAAATGAATTGCCAATCGTTTAAGACCATTCCCAAAGTGGCACACCTAAATTTGACATTTGGACGCAATTTCAAAGTTGGATGTTATATGACGGGGTTTTGTTAATTAATTTTTGAATCGAACACACCCGTCCTATTTATGTAACATCACATGACTTTTAAGTGATTAAAACTATTTTTTTTTAAATAATATTTGCATGTTTGACATGTTTTTTTCTTTAACAATTACAATTAAATCGACAGTCATAATTTCTGTATTATTTAAAAAAGTTTTGTTACACATTTTGTTACACCTTAGTTATACAGTAACCCGGATTGGTTGACCATTGTGAAGTTGAGTTTTTGGGGTAGCATAAATTTATATCGTTGTACTCCTTTTGTTTGTGTTAACCAATTGTCGTTCGGAATTATTTTTATACGTCATTTATTTATCTTGCAATTTCTTGTAATTTAGTTTGCGTCTTATTTCGTTGGTGTCATGTTCACCGTACGGCCTTCAACAATGAGCAAAGCTCATACCGCATAGTCAGCTATAAAAGGCCCAGATATAACAAAGTAAAACAATTCAAACGAGAAAACTAACGGCCTTATTTATATAAAAAAAAATGAACGAAAAACAAATATGTAACACATAAACAAACAACAACCACTGAATTACAGGCTCCTGACTTGGGACAGGCACATACATAAATAATGTGGCGGGGTTAAACATGTTAGCGGGATCTATGTTTGTGTTCGATCATACAGTATAATAAGTCGGTAGTTGCCCGCGAATGGATTTTTTTTTTTTATTCTTTGCGTCTTATTTGTTGATTGCAGTTGGTTTTTGTTATGTGTCATGTGGAGATATGATATGATGTGATTTTGTTTTTCTTTTGATGTGTTTGCATCTTAAATTGGGATTGCACCGAGTTATTTCATGATTTCTTTTGTGCTATATTTTCGATACATTTTTAGTCTATCTTATAGCATCTTACAATTGTCCGGCGACATAATGTGATACTTTTTTTGTTCGCCAATATTATTCATACGATTTGAATTTACTATTTATATCTTTTTCTTTTCTTATTAGTTTACCTACAGTCGAAAATTTGCAAGACATTAAGAGTCTTTACTTATTTAACTGTTTTACATTAGACTCAATTTTCTCAAACACCTCTCCCTAGTTTTCAAGAATATCAAAGTTCCCTTATATTAATTTTTACCGTATACGGTGGCTCACTCTATTTTTCTCATACTTGCTCACTATAACAAGTCAAGTACTATAGTAGTGCACCGGTGTCTTCATATTTCATGTACTGCACATACGTATATATATTACTCGAGTGTGAAACATGCAGAAAATACTCTACTAAAGCAAGCCAGGAAACAATCCATCAACAAGGAATTAAGACTGAGCTAAGGGGAGCTCGCTCCAGTCATGCTCAAGTGATTCCCTATTGTTAATCAAACATATTTTCCCGACGATGTTTGGGATGCTGTCTATCTCCCTTTTCGACACTGCAAAAAAAAAAAATCGAACAGGCAATTAAAGAGGGGGTTGCAACCACATGTTCCCCGTACAAACGGATCGGAATTCAATTCTCATTCTGTAAAGTAATATTGTAGGATGCGTTAGTATCAAATCCTGAAATTTGTAAGGTATTTTGGTGTTTTTAAAAGCCCCTCCCTCTTTTTTTAATATACACCACAAAAAAACAACATTTAGTTAGGATAAAGAACTAATAAACAATAGTCCTATAATGTAAGGCTTCAGAGTTTCATATCTTTAAGATTCAACATGTTTATCGGATTGTTTTTTACTATCAATGTTGAACCGTTCATTTTTATCGGATTGTTTTAACTACCAATGTTGAACCGTTGAACCGTTGAACATTGATAGTTAATAACAAACATTCGATAAAAAATGTTGAATGTAAATGATATGAACCTCCGGTCTTATATTAAAGGACAATATATAACACTTCTGAGGTTCATATCATTTACATACAACGGTTTTATCGGATTTTTTTTTTTTACTATGAACCGTTCAACATCACTAGTAAAAAAAATCCGATATACAAACGTTGAATATAAGTGATATGAACCTCCGAAGTTTATATAATAGCATTACGGTAAATATAATAATTAAAATTCAGTTAATTTAGTGTGGGAGGCTATTTTAATCCACTTTCTGAGTGTGTATTAAATAATGTTACAATGTAACAAACCTATCAAACACACCGTGAAAAATAACATTATCTCCCCTGGAAATGCTTAACAACAAGACACAAAAAACTGCTACCTTTTTTTGCTCTATATCACATAATTATGAAAACACATAACATAGATAGGGAATATTGTGCTTGTGTACACGTTTAAATGTGTAGGTGGCACACTCAGAACGATCGTCTCTAGATTTTTTTTTAAATTCGTCCCGGCCTTTCCGGGTTCACGTAGCAACACGTTTCTTTCCTTTCCAGCCAGTGTGTTCAATGAACTTGAAATCAAGGATACTACTGATACTAGAAGGACTGTTTCATACCTTGATCTCTTGTTCAATATTGACACAAATAGACGACTTCACACTGAAGTCTATAACGAACGGGATGATTCCAACATCGCAATTATCAATTTTCTATTTCTCAGAACTTCAAGAAACATACCATCTTCCCCCTCGTATGGTGCTAAAATAACTCTGTTGATACGTTAGACTCGGGCATGTTCACACACAATACGGTCTTCATATACAGGAGTGTGCTCCTTACGCAAAAACTGCTTTAACAAAATTTAGAGGAGTGAATTTAAAAATGACACTCCGTAAATTTTAAGGACACCATCACAATTTGGTTGATCCATACGATGTGTCTGTGTCTAAACTAACTATTATAAGGACATATTTCCCACGTCTTAGATTATGGTTTACCATTTTCGTCGTCTGGTTTTTAAAGGTGACCTATTCCCGATTGTGACTGTTTTAATGAGTTTAAATTCACATTGCTTTAAAACGCCGTGCATTACGTTTGTGCGCATTTCCATTACATTTGCGCGCAGCTTTTGATTACAATTGCGCAAATTTATGTGACAGGTAAACTCAGATAAGCTCAGGTAATAATACTTATTTATTTATAAATTTATTCAATTATTTTTAAGTAAAAGTACCTCTTCCGTTAATCTAAGTCACCTTCTCACCCACTAGGAGGTGGAAGTGAGATTCAAGCAGGATAAGTCGGTTGCATTATATTCTATCATATACTAATGATTCCCTCACCCCCCCTCTCAAAACTTTACAAACTAATAAACTAACTTAAATTATTTACGAATTTAAAAGAGATCACTATTCGGGGTACTTGTTCACCCTGGCAAATTCGCAATGAAGTTACATGAATGCTCTAATACCTTGTTCACATGGACATTTAATTCGAATTGATTTCGAATCGAATGCGAATCGAATTCGCTAATTGCGTTCACACACTCTTCTTTTTTTTAATTCGATTGATTCGAATTATCCAATTCGCGTTAGAAATACGTTTTTGTTAATACGAGTTAAAAGTTAACGTCGTTTGGACAGTAAAGCGAATATGACGCGCATTGCAATTCGAATTAGAATTGACGTTAGGACGTAAGGACGTAAACGTTTCGAATGCGAATTAAACTAATACGTGTGAACTAGCATAAGTAATAACAGAATTTATCATGAACACTTTATATGTTGTCTTAGAATTCAATATAAAAAATATATAATTACAAGTGCGCAAATTTATTTGACAGGTAAACTCAGGTAAGTAACCTCAGGTAATAATACTTATTTATTTATAAATTTATTAAATTATTTTTAAGTAAAATATATTTTCAAAGTTAATGATTTTTAGTCATATCTTATATGCTGCGCGCAAACGTAAAACATTTTAATCCCCAAATGCGCGCAAACGCAAAACGTGTCTCGGTATTTGTTTATCCAGCGTTCATGTATTTAGTTCCGAAGTTTCATTTGTAAATCTGATCGGTTATTGTTTTGTGTCTTACCGGTTGTAGTTGTGATTATATTTTTTATTAATGTTAAAGTAATAAGATTTAATCATTTAGCATTAAATCAATTTAATAAATTAAGATTATCATCTGCTAAACTAGAGTTATCTTTTCTTTAATTTTAAAGGACTTGAGCGTCTTTCATTTACCTACATAATTTCATAAGCGGTTTTTCCGCTTTTATTTGGTATAAAATTGCATGCTTTTCGTGATTTGTTCATTGCGTGACTTGAACTGAAGGAACACAAAAAGGATAGGCTGATTCAGACATAAGATAAGTACATATGTTTTAGTGATAAATAGATATAGTTATTGCAGTTGAATTTTCCGAATGATTTTATTTCTGTAATTTGTAAAGAATAATTTTATTTTATTTGAAAGTTGTTCTTGCAATAATTTGATTTTTAATTCAATGTATCGCTTACTTGGATAGCATTTATACTGATTAGACTATTATTTAATAGTTACATTTGTGCACACATATATTAATCATTGAATAGCATTAAAATTAAAATGCTTTAATACAGGTGATATATTTGTTTTGATTGTAATGTATGAGCGATATTCTTTAAACAGATAATTACATGTTTGTACTGTAAGCCGTGTTAACATTTACATGCCCGTTAATGTTTAATTTGTTACACGTACATCTTTTATAAGTTTTTAATTTACGGATAATTAAATAAGCTTGGTAATTTAACTTACCGTTTATAACGACGTTTTATTTGGTTAAAAAGAACACTGCACTTGTTTTAATTGTGTTTTGTTACCAACTTCAGTTGTTTAATGCATTCAAATGTATTAAGTTTATTTAAGACAACGTAGTGGGTTATATGTGGTATTTAATTTATCTAAATTGAATGATTGAATAAGAAGCTGAATTTATAGTTTGAAATATGAATGGGCTTTTAAGACTTGATGTATGTATCTAATCTGTTTTTATAATTATAATAGTTTATAACAATGCCAAGAGGTAGAGGCAGGCGTCGTCGGCAGGACCCGGTTGGAGGAGGTCGAGAACTTCGTCTTAGAAGGGCTCCTAGGGAACAACAGCAACCACCAGTTAGGAATGAGAGAAGGCGTCCCCAAGTTGAGGTTGATGAAAATGCCCCTGTAGTTGGAAGACGGAGGGTTGATGAACCTCAAGTAGTTGCCTTGCAACCAGATGTAGAATTGCAAGAGCATTAACATCAATTGGCTGTCTTGGGTGAGGTTATTGAAGTTTTTGATGAACCTCTAATGTTGCCTGGTTTTAATGAGGTTGATACATTTATAAGTCAAAAGCTTAAGGATAAAATTTGGAATTTTGAATATATTGAGTTGTCCCTTATGCATCGCAACAATTTCAACAGTCAAACAAATGAAAACACCATTGGCATTAATGACGGTATGTTGGTTATACAAAACAAAGTTAAGAAAAACAATACTGTTAATTCTGTTGAGGATTGGACTGATTGTTTTATTGCTTATGCCCAGGTCCTTATTTAAAGGTATCCTGGAAAAGCAAGTGCACTTTTCTCATCTATGTCCATAATAAGGGGTGCAGCGGCTGATCATCCTGTTGAAAAATGGTATTCTTATGACCAACAGTTTCGTTTGAGAGTATCAAGGGATCATACAAAAAAATTGTCATCCATAGATGGTTTTTGTGGTTGCGTATTTTTACTAACAATACTCAAAAACAACAGCAGGCTAATGTTGGTTATAAATGCTATGATTTTAATCTTAAAGGTTTTTGCAATAAACGCAATTGCCAATACAGACATGCATGTCTCAAATATGGTTTTAATCATCCTGCTTTACGATGTCGTCACTTTATGGACAATAAAGGTAATACTTGTCCATCTAGGTTAAGAGAAATAACATTACACCTTTGGTAAACAACTCTGATAATAGACAAAACCCAAAAGGTGGTTTTAAAAAGAGATAGTTTACGATTTTCAGAACTACATCCAGACCAGTTTAATATTTGGGCCCTAGGAACATCTCCGGTTAATGTAAATGAACTCTAAGCTTCTGGAACTATATCATGATAAGAAAAGCGCTGTTGAACTTTTGAACGGATTTAAATATGGTTTTAAAATTCATTACGAAGGTCCTAGACGTTCATGTGAATATAGAAATTTGTTGTCTGTTTTGAAAAATCCCATTGAAGCTCAAAAGAAGTTGAATAATGAGATATCATTAGGTCGAATGTCAGGCCCTTTCAAACATAAACCTATTTCAAACGCATTCTGAAAATTTGGATCATTATCTTGATAATTTTAAATTTGTTGGAGAAGCTCATAAAGATGACTGTCTCTTTCTTATGACTGCATTTTCAAATGTTTGTTCAAGCTTGGTAGTTTCTATAGCAAATGAAAAAAACAGAAGGTCCTTGCACAAAACTGGAATATTTAGGTTTGATAATTGATTCAGATGAGATGTTGGTTAGAATACCAGATGATAAAATTGAAAATCTTAAAGATCAGATAAATTGGGTATTGGAAAAAAGAAAAGTTACTCTGAAAGAAAATGCAGTCTTTAACAGGTTCGTTGGCTTTTTGTGCAAGGGCTCTTCCCTCCGGTAGGGCATTTTTGAGGCGTCTATATGGCTTAAAAATGTTAAAAAACCTCATCATTTTATAAGATTCATCAAAGGAATACGAGATGATTTGCAAATGTGGCAATATTTTCTTAATTTAATGGCTATACATATATCCTAGATTTAGACTGGGTTTCAAATGCTGATTTACATTTGTATACTGACAGTGCAGGTGGTCATTCACTGGATTGTGCAGCTTATTTAAATGGGTCATGGGCATTTTACAATGGCCATATGATTGGGGCAAAGTTTTATTAAGTGACATTACTTATTTGGAAATTATACCTATTGCTTTGGCCATCTATTTATGGAAAGAAAGGTTTACGAAGAAGAAGATAATTTTTCATTGTGAAAATATGGCTGTTGTTACAATTTTAAATTCAAAATCTTCAAAAAATGACAGGGTTATGTATTTGTTAAGAAAAATAGTTTTGTGGACATTATTATTCAATTTTCAATTTAAAGCGTTGCATATTTTTTCAAAAGGCAATTTTATTGCTGATGCTTTTTTTCATGGACAGATGAAAAAGTTCAGGGAAGTAACGAGCAATGCCGACCCGACGCCACAGACAATTCCACAAGAATATGAAAAATTATTAGATCTTTTGATGTAGAAGCTTCAAAATTGTTAAATTATTCAATTTCTAAAAGTACAAGAAATGTTTATGAAAATGCATTGCATTCGTTCAATATGTTCAGGATGGAATATTCTATTCCCCTTAGTTGGCCACCAAGTAACAGACAAATCATTCGTTATATTGGTTTTTTGTCACTAAATCATTATTCATCATCTACAATTAGATCATATATATCTGGAATAAGTTACAAATTAAAAATTCAAGGTAATGAAGATTTAACTAAATCTTTTATCATTCAGAAACTTTTGGGTGGTTATGATAGACTTTACAAGTCTAAAGATCTTCGGGAACCTTTGACTATTGATATTTTGATTAGATTAAATGTGGCTTTGAGGCACGTGTGCTCTTCTAGATATGAAACAATATTGTTTCAAACAGCATTTAACTTAGCTTTTGCTGCATTTTACGTGTGAGTGAATTTGCCATTACAACGAATGTTACGCAAGAGCATGTTTTACATAGGCGGGATGTAAATATTGACCATGTGAAAAATCAGCTGTTTGTTACGATAAAATTTTCAAAAACTGATCAAAAAGGGAGATCCACTACTTTAGGTGTTGAAAAAAATGAATCAAATGAGATTTTTCCTCTACAAAGTTTGGAAGGCTTTTTGAAAATTAGACCTGGAAATGATGGTACTCTTTTTTACCATATAAATGGGAAATCATTGACAAGATTTCAGTTTCAGACTGTTTTAAACAAGGACTTAAGGTTTTTGAGTTTAAACACATCTAGATTTAATACGCATTCGTTTAGAATAGGAGCAGCGACGTCAGCGTTTATGTCTGGTAAAACTGAAAATCAGATTAAAACCATGGGTCGCTGGATGTCGTCATCATTTCAGCGCTACATTAGAATTCCTAATATTTAATTTTGCTTTCAGCAAAAAATTACTTTTGGATCATTGGTTCATCTTTGGTAAAAAAGGCATCTGAACACACTCAAACTAGAGCAACTGGTATTGATCTGGGTCTTGAAAAACTTGGTTACAGTATTGTGTGGATAGGTCATTCAGGAATGTTATGGCATATGTTCCTTCAATTATAACTGCATTGTTGAATTGGAGATCGCAACCTTCAATAATTCTTATTCATTGAGGTGGTAATGATTTATGTAACATTCAAAATGGCAAACTTTTATACAATATTAAGGACACTTTACGTCAGTTAATGTCATCGTTACAAAACACAACTGTTATTTTGTCATACATTTTGCCAAGGCGAATTTGGATGAATGCCATGATAAAAAAAGGCAATAGAACGGGCTAGAGCCCGTGTAAATAGGGGGTTAGATCTTACCTACACAAAGTTGGAGGCAAGGCTATTAAACATACTGATTTTGATGATATCCATCCAACTCTTTTCGCTAATGATGGCGTACATCTGTCATATATTGGCAATGACATTTTTATTAATGCTATTCAGTCAGCATTAGAGTTGTTCATTGAGTATCCAAACAGATTTTTATATCCAGATGAACTTTAAACTGTTTTAAGTTGTAAGCCATCGTGCATGGACTCGTGAAGTTGTATGTCAGTTGAATAATTTGTTCAGTTGTTAAACGCTTGCATCAAGTTGAAAGCTCTGTTGAATATACAACAGTTTTGTTGTTAGTTGTAAATACATAGTTGAATTATTTTTTTGTTGTGCACGTTGTTTATACTGTTGTATAGTAAAGTTGATTACTTCGTTGAACTGTTGTATAGTATAGTTGATATACTTCGTTGAACTGTTGTATAGTATAGTTGATATACTGCGTTGAACTGTTGTATAGTATAGTTGATATACTTCGTTGAACTGTTGTAAAGTATAGTTGATATACTTCGTTGAACTGTTGTATAGTATAGTTGATATACTTTGTTGAACTGTTGTATAGTATAGTTGATATACTTCGTTGAACTGTTGTATAGTTTAGTTGATATACTTTGTTGAACTGTTGTATAGTATAGTTGATATACTTCGTTGAACTGTTGTATAGTATAGTTGATATACTTCGTTGAACTGTTGTATAGTACAATTGATATACTTCGTTGAACTGTTGTATAGTATAGTTGATATACTTCGTTGAACTAATGTTTAGTTGTTAAACTCCGTTAAATTGATATGTTTGTTCAAAACCTAGGTTTTTTCATTTGTTTTGTGTGTTAAAGTTAATTTTTTGTCACGGATTGATGAATTTTGTTTGGCGATTCTAACAAACAAGTTTGCTAGCATTTGGCTGAATTTATTACAGTTGGCGTCTGGTAGCCCAGTTGCCATTTAGAGAAAACATATGATGGTTGCCCTTCAATGTTTTTATCTTGGACATCAATGAGACATTGCCGATGAATGCAAATTCATAGGCCGGTTGATATATAGTTGAACTGTCCTAATAAATCCATGACAAAAAGTTGCCAAAAATTCAAACTTACTATTTGTTGTTTTTATTATGATTATTATTTAGTTTGTCTTACAATTTATCTTCATTTGTATAACGAAGGTAATCTGGAGTCATTGGAAATATTACGAGTGATTTCAATGGATTTTGGGTTATCTTTTATCTGGTATATCGAATTCCTACTTTATATCTGTTGGTTTCATTCGAATATTTAATAATAAGATTAAATCATTAAGCATTAAATCAATTTAATAAATTAAGATTATCGTCTGCTAAACTAGAGTTATCTTTTCTTTAATTTTGAAGGACTTGAGCGTCTTTCATTTACCTACATAATTTCATAAGCGGTTTTCCCGCTTTTATTTTGTATAAAATTGCATGCTTTTCGTGATTTGTTCATTGCGTGACTTGAACTGAAGGAACACAAAAACCACCCTATCCCACCCTTGAGAATATTTTCTGCTCTCTGTTGTATATTTTCAGATATCGTTAAAGAAGCGTCATGGATTGGACAGAATATGAACTGAATATATTGATTTACTGAATGGCTAAATTTATTACAGTTGGCGTCTGGTAGCCCAGTTGCCATTTGGAGAAAACATATGATGGTTGCCCTTCAATGATTTTATCTTGGACATTAATGAGACATTGTCGATGAATGCAAATTCATAGGCCTGTTGATATATAGTTGAACTGTCCTAATAAATCCATGACAAAAAATTGCCAAAAATTCAAACTTACTATATGTTGCTTTTTATTATGGTTATTATTTAGTTTGTCTTACAATTTATCTTCATTTGTATAACGAAGGTAATCTGGAGTCATTGGAAATATTACGAGTGATTTCAATGGATTTGGGTTATCTTTTATCTGGTATATCGAATTCCTAATTTATGTATGTTGGTTTCATTCGAATATTTAATAAAGATAATGAATCACCCAGTTTATTTGCACGATTTTAGTTCAAAGCAACTATGTGAACATGATTTGTTTGTTTTACAAAGTTTGATTTGGAAGAAAGGCCGACATAGTTAGTTGTCCTAATACTAACACAATTCTAAATCAATATTCCTGTAATTATTTTAAAATACGCATGTATAGCTTTGTTTCACTTTTCGAAAATGCAAATAAAAATACATAATTCTTCATTTAACATCTTCTAAATTTTCCAATTTCATAGTTTGATGTATTTTAAAATAATTCTGTTGAGTTGGAGTCTTATGGGTCTTTATGTCCATCTTAAAACTGGCTGCTAGCGAGAAGCATTAGACAGGTGAAGAAAGTCAACTTAGAAGCCCTGTGATTGGATTTAAGGGTATACTATACTTTTTTTTTATCTATGAATAACTGCAGTGTTTATATTAAAAATGGCATTTTGAAACTCATTGAAATATTTTCTAGAGAATTATTTGAATAGGCTTCCAAAATTTTATAAATTTTGTGTAAAATGAAGGTATATATGAATATCATAAACAAGATCCGTTGAAAGTTGGTCATGATACTATTTGACTTCAATTTGAAAAAAAAAAAGGAAAATGAAGTACTAACACCACACATAACTGTTTTGTTTAGGTTTTTATTAGTGATAAATTTATAAAATGTTAGTATTAATGTCTTTGGCAGAATAAATAATACGGTATAGTTTTAGTTTAAACGTATTAATTTATATTTGATTGGGAAAAACCAGAAAGGGGATCGAACCAAGAACCTCTGTGGTTGTAGTTCAATGCGCTAACCACTACACCACGACTCTCCTTTACACAGGCAAATTTCACTCGCATCAATTTCACGTTTATTTAAATGTATGTGAATCTCACGTGAAATTAACGTGAATTTCACCTCAAACGAGCTTATACGTGAAACTCACGTCAAATCAGTTTTTGTGAGTTTCTTGTGAATCACGTAATTTTTCTTTCATGTGAAATTCACATGAATTTTTAAAATAGAGTATTTAAAATAACATCTAAATTTTCAATATGAATCAAAATCATGAAAAATATCAATTTTTTTGTTGTAAATTTCATGTGAAATTCACATGAAAAATTTCACATCAGATTCATGTGAATCTCAATTTACGTGAAATTCACATGAAACTTTTGTGTATAAGCTCGATTGAGGTGAGTCTCACGTGAAATTTTTCATGTGAATTTCATGAGAGCAAATTTTGCCTGTGTACCCTGCAAGCTTGAGTCTTGTGTCCACAAAAAAAACCGGATAAGACTTCGGATTTAATGGTTATTTGTATCCACTACCGACGGAATGGGTTTCTATTCATTGTAGCAACACAAATGAACGTGTTTTTTTAAGTTTACAAAATACCCAATTAATTATTTTCATTAGTTACCATACAACAAATAAGCATTTATTTCATACGATAGCCAATCAATCGATGTTCCCGCTTTTAAACGGTTGTTCAATCCTATAATTTGCTAAAATTAACTGTCTTAATGCAAGTTCGTATACTGACGGACTTTAAAAACACAACACATATTTTGTTGATTTTTTCTGTCAATCATTCAGGGATATTTAATAATAAATAAATTTTAAATTTTATTTTATTGTTTATATATGTCTTTCCTTTGACGATTGACATGACCAATAATTAAGAGAAAAACAGAATTTTAAGTGCATACCACATGAATTTAACGTTAAGCGGGACGTAATAAACTCAACTTACCTTAGACGATGAAGAAAAGAATCAAATTCATGTTCATTTATGTGTATTTCAATATGAAAAAACAAACAACTTATCGAATGTCAGTATATATTAGTCTATTTAAGACAAGCGCTAATGCAATATTTATATATAATTAGTATGTAAAAACTTTAAAACTTGTTACCATTGCGTAAAATCTACAAAAACTTACCATAGAAACGATTGAGAGCAAATGTAAAGTCACACACGAGAAGAATTGTTATGAAAATGCATAATTTTGAATTGTACTCCATTTATCTGGTACTTCGCACGCACACCGTACTGAGTATAGCTGTATTAAATAATCATGGTAGGTTTTGTACAAACAATTACATAATACTACTGATAATATACCCTGCACCTACTTTTTCATAATATCATAAACAACCAAAAGGAAGTTACGTGTTTTACATTTTTGAAAGAATGTGAAAACCCTAGAGACATTCAGTCCGGTAAATATTTAAGCCAAGCAAACATAAAAATGTAATACATGTATATAGAACTTAAATAATGCAATATTGATTGTAAATGCACAATATTCAAATACATATACCATGACTTAACAGAAATATATTGATTCGTCTGTAAAATACCAGTGTACATGCACCAACGCAAGTTTAGTGAAGAAGAAGATACATGTAAGCACCCTTGTATATATGTATTGATTCCTACATGGATGGTATCAACCTGATACATGTTTGAAATGGAATATTTGCCACTGTACCCTACGGAACCAATTATCAATCTATCAATCACAGGGAATGTTCATGTTTTATATCCATTAGTAAATAATTTATTTATTGTGAACGAAATGGGTTTTAAATGTATGAAAAAAACATTATAGAAACCTTAATTTTTTCAGGGTCCCTTGTGAATTGTGTTATTACGATATAATAGCTATTGTTCCAATGTAAAAAAATAAACTGATTTTTTTAATTAGTTGCGGACCATGAGTATTTCGACCATACGTGTATGGTGGCTTGTGTTTGCGTATACTCATATGGTCCGACTATACGCGTATGGTCAAATCATACGAGTATTGTACTTGTTCGATAATTAATGGTCCAGATCATTTATAAATTAAGACCTTATTATCTACAAAGTTTCATGAAATTCTGTTGAGTGGTTTCAGAGAAGTTGCGATGACAAACTTTTGCAGTTAGTATATTGATGCAAAAAAGTTCAAAGGGGCGTAACTCATAGAAAAATATTTGAATCATAATTTCCTATCGATATGCACATCTATTTAGTATGTCCTTATTATCTTCAAAGTTTTATGCAATTCTGTAAAGTGGTTTCAGGGAAGTTGCGATGACAAACTGTTGCAGTAGTATATGGAGGCAAATAAGTTCAAAGGAGCGTAACTCCTAGAAAAAAATGCATTATAATTTCCTGTCGATATGCACATCAACATAGTTTGTCCTAATTATCTACAAAGTTTCATGAAATTCTGTTGTGTGGTTTCAGAGAAGTTTCGATGACAAGAACAGGATTGACGGACGGACGAACGGACAGACAGACGGAATGACGGAGGGGTCAAAAACATTATACCCTCCGCAACTTCGTTGCGTGGGTATAAATACGAAAACTTAACATCGAGCAATGAATCGTAAAAATGAGGTCACGTTCAAATAAAACATGCCAGACTGACATATAAATCCGTACATATACATCCGTAATTGTTTTCATGCACCAAATATAGTTAATCTATTTCATGCAGTTTACGAAAAACAGACCAAACCATAAAGCCTTAAATTTGACTATTGAACCATGAAAATGAGGTCAAAGTCAGATGACACCTGTCAGTTGGACACATACACCTTATAATCATTCCATACAACAAATATTGTTGTTGCTTTTAGTATGTGAGATATGGACTTGACCATCAAGACTTAACTTTGTTACTGATACATAAAATGAGGTCGAGGTCAAGAAATAACGGGCTGACGGGTATGCAGATTTTGCATTGTACGCACATACCAAATACAGTTATCTTATTACTCATCATAAGAGAGAGTCTAAGAATATTAAAAAAAGTAGAAATTTATGAAAATTGTTAAAAATAACTATAACAACAGGTTGTTTGATTTATCTGAAAATTTCAGGACAGCATAAAATGTGGTGGTGTCGAGAAAAGCAATTTTCTCGCTTGAAAATTCAGATGTAAATTTAATTGAGAGATGGAACTGATTACAATGATCTAAGAAATCTTGCAAATGTTCTGCAGTATCGTTCCATTTCATGTCAATATCATCAATAAAACGGAGCCATGACAAGGGTGTATATGGCACACTCAAAAGGATGCGTTCTTCGAAATCCCCCATAAAAATATTGTCAAAAGAAGGCGTCATTTTTGTTCCCATACTAGTTCCGTCAATCTGTAAAAAGTATCCGAAAGCACTGGCGTCTTATCGAAAATGACTCTTCCTTAAAAGAAATTTTTCCATCACCTCCTGTTATTGCCTATCGCAGACCCAAAAATCTCAAAGACATACTTGTGACATCAATAGTAAAGAAACAGGAAACTTCTAAATTTGGGTGTTACAAACAATGCGGTAGAAGCAATTGTAAGTGCTGTAAAGCCGCTAACACTGACCACTCTTTCAGCAGCACAGTAACAAAGCAGAGGTACAACATATATGTTACATCTAATTGCAAAACGGAAAATAGTATTTATATTCTTACTTGTGGAACTTGCAAGCTGCAGTATGTTGGTGAAACAGAAACTAAATTCAACATCAGACTTAACAATCACCGGTCGTTCTATACAGTATAGAAACTGTCCAATTACGAGACACCTCTTAAGAACAGGACATACTTTTGATAATATCACCTTTCAAATAATTGAGGTAAACCAAAATTGGGATTCCGAAAGGTTCTGAATGCATCAGCTACGTACTCTTGAACCTGATGGACTTACAGTCCTTGGATTGTGTAAACTTCCCACTAACACCATACACCATTACACCATACACCATACCCCATTACACCATACACCTTGTACCATTACACCATACACGTTACACCATTGCACCATACACCTTACACATTACACCATAAACGATTCCCCATTCTATCTACACGATCCGAAATTACCAATAATGCAATTAAATTTCAAATATTAAGATTATTTTTATTGTTTATGTTTACAATCCGAAAAATTCAAAATAGAAAGAAATTCGTTTTCAACCAATGAAATGTTGAACACAGTTCATTCACACCATTCCCGATCGCACGTTACACAATCACACCATTCCTCATACCCCATTACATCATTCCCCTGACACCATACACCATACACCATAGCACCATACACCATTGCACCATATACCATACACCATTACACCATACACGTTTTTTGGGGAAGTTTTCACCATCCAAGGGCTGTAATGAGAGGGATGAAAAACAGTTCTACCCAAAACCAAAGGAATAAATCATGAGTTTCATTATATTTAACTAAAACAACTATTTGTTTAGATTTAAAAAGTGTTATGTACAATAAACGGCAAAAATATGTTTCACATAGACCATCAGTCAATATGTTAAACTTTTACCCGAATTTTGTGTAGCTCAAGTTACAAAGATTTTTTTTGTCATGCATCCGATTTCACCTAGATAGATGCACACGCCCGATAAAGCTAATTTGTTTAGCGAAATATTGCGTGAATAATATATAAAATATAACAACTAATTTTAAAACACTCATTAGTGTGTTAAAGTTACATTCTTAGACACGTATATATATATAAATATAGATTAATGCAGAGAATGATATTCAAAGAATTATTTTAAGTTAAAATCACTGAACGCAAAACGCTACAGATAAATTTTTATGATACAGCCCGTAACAGAGAAGTGATCGAATTGATGTTTCTTTACCGTCAAAATTAGTTACGTTATCGACAAACTTAATTGAGTAGTGACCGAACTATTGGTACTTTAACGTTAAAAAGATTGACAATGCTGATGAACTTTCATGTGTCGATAATCAAGTTTAATACCGATAATATTGAAAATAATTCTAATAATATGAAACAAAATATGTCCATGCACCATTTCGATTGGGCGAAAAGTAGTCATTTCTTCGAAGTCAGAACAGAATAAAAGATTTATGGAAGGACGTCTTGATAGTATTATTTCCTTTACAATTTTACCCAAAACTAAAAGAAATATACTGGTAAACAATTAAAAAGGTGTTTGATAGGAATGAAGTCCTTTATTTTTTCGGACTACAATGTGTACGGTATGTGTGATGGATTTGAATTCAATCAATAACTTTGAAATGTTTTCTCATATGTATACACAAAAGGGAGGACTGGTATTTGTACTTCTGTTAGAATATGTCTTCGTCCGTTTTACATGCCAAACTTTTTTCTAGTACTGTATGGGACGATTCTGTACTCATACTTCACGCGTAGTTGAGTACAAGTGTCCTCGTAGTGAACGCACCCGACTACGCGTGCAGTAAAAAGTGTACTCTTACGTCGGATACCGGGCAGTTTCTTTGTTATATCTGTACTTTATCAAATACATGTACATGTTAATATTTACTTAATATTAAATAGGTAAAAATTATTGCTGAAAGCCTGTTCAGGGTTTCTTTCTTGTGTATGATTATATAATTTTTCACATGCCTGAACTCATTGACGATAATGTAAGGTGCTCTATTAGAAAAAAATGGATTTCTAGTTCGGGTTTGAAAACGAAAGTTCGCCTTTTCTTGAGCCTGTTTTAGTTTAACAGAATATGATCCAATGGAAATTTTCGCATGGAACCTTCGGTAAATAGGAAAATGAAAAGATAAGGGGTAATTTACAGAGAGACCACACTCCATCCATGAGAAAAACGGAGGGAATTTAAAAATCTAGAGGTCTCCACAAGGCTTTCAACAAGGGTGGAATCTCACTCCTTCTGAAAAGCTCTAAATCGCCCCAACGTGTACATACTTTTGGTCATCAAGAGATTCTGGTTTCTCTTTTTGTGTGTCATAAACATTCAATTTGGATTTGAATTTAATTTACCGGAACATTTCCGTACATTAAATCTTAGGACGGTCAGAACATTTTAAGGACGCAACAGATCGAAGTACAATTTTAAGTAGTTCATAGATGTGCAATAATTCAGCTTCCTGTACATGTTCATGAAGTTCTAAATTTTGAATGTTGATTTCTTTAAAAAACACCATTTTTCTACAATAAAAAATCTCAAAATGTTCGTTAATAATGAAAAAGTTTGACAATGAAAAATCACATATCTAAGAAAAGCAGTCGTTTAATTGATTATAAGAAAGTTTCAGTATATCATGTCAAATTTCTTTAATTTGAGAGTTTTCCTTTAGTTACAAATGAAGCTCCTTGTCTGATGGTGAAATAGAAAGTGGTGAATTAGTTTCCATGACTGACAGATGAATCGGGCCAAGCTTAGTAACTTACAGTAAACAGACTACTGTAACATTGACGCACTCGTCAAACTGTTTAAAAGATTTGTGTTTATGACCAAAAATTTATATACAACTTCATTTATAAATTAATCTGAATTTCATAGCGCGTCGTCACAATAATGAAAGTTATAAAAAAAATCTATAACGAGCAGATCTATACTTCTATAAAGAAAGTATTATTGTACAAAAGGGTATTTATTATAAAATGGTCACTATAGAATAGATAGTTTACCACAGAAATCTTAAACGGAAGTTTCGACAATTTTAAACAGAAGAGATTTGAAAATAAATTTAACTTTAAATAAACACTGAAATAATTTTAATACCTCGAAGGTGTAAAGAATAAACCAACAATCTCAATCTTTAAAAGTGTCTTCATTGCACTAACCGACGAGTTAATGTTTACAGTAGAAACAGTGGATGTGACTCCAATAAATTCATTATCATTGTAGTCATGAATATTTATCGCTTATATTAAATTGATAAAGATTTTATCGAGGTCGCACCAACTGTTTCTACAGCTAAAGCTAGGTTCACACTGCCGATCAGATCAACTCGATCAAGCCCGATCAAAGGATCGTGTAGAGATCGAGATTGGTCGGAATACAACGGAAATTTTGTTGTATTTCGATACACGATCCTTTCCCAATCAATTCGACCGCTACTTGACGAATTCTCGATCTCTTTTCGAGTAACTTGCTTTTTTCGGTCCTTAATCGATTGTTATTGACATGTCAAAAACTCTCGGGTAGATGATCAGATCGATGAAGAGTAGGGTAGACTATCCCGAACATCTTTGTCGATTGAGACAGACCAGTCTCCCGATCACGTAATTGGTCTTGATCGAGTTGATCTGATCGGCAGTGTGAACCGTAACATGATCTCGTCGATTCGCACGACGAAGCCATTGTTTATGACAGAACACACATTCTAGATTATGTATTTTTGTTTCCGTCAGTTCGAAAGTATTTGATCATTTCAACTCCTTTGTATTTCATAATGTGTGTCGTGAACAAAGACATATGTTCGATTGAATAATGATTTCCTCGTAACAAATGATAGAAATTTCGGAGATCCCGTATTTGATCCTTCACAGTTAAAATGAAAATGCCAGTGACAAAGGTTGATTATAAAAAATGTTTTACTGTGTTAAAAAAACTTCGACTTAAACAATGAAAACTTACACGTTGGACATGAAATATTTTGTCGATGAAGAAAATTAAATTATGTCACTTCTGAAATAAGTTTGTCGATAACGTAACTTATTCTGACGGTAAAGAAACGCGAATTCGATCACTACTCTGTTACGGGCTGTATCGTCAATGTTTTGATTTGTTAAAAGTTGTAAAAAAAGAACTAAAATCATACACTGGTGGTATTTTATTATCATCTAACGTCATTCTTTGCGAAGTATTAATTTTGTGTTATTTTTGTAAAAGATCAACAACGAATTTTAACCAAAAAAAAACGGTTGTCGGGATTTTTAGATTAAATATATCTTTAGTATAACATTAATGGTACATAAATAAACATGATAAAATTCTCAACAGACCTCTTTCAGTCATCAAAGTTATACAAACGATTTATGTGTTTTTGTTTCAAACATGAATTGTAGTTTAATAAGTTCCCAAAATTACACTTTGTCATGCTGAATATATATAATTCGATATCTCCATGTAAAAGTTACAAAATAATGATTTATGGTACAAAATGTATAATATGTTTTGGTTAAAACCAACCTATTTTACACAACTTTGAAAAGAGGTAATGTCTTCATATACGAACAGCGAAGATTTAAAAATCGTTACATTAACTACTAAAAATGTTTTAATTATTCAAAAGTTCACCATTTACTTTTTTTTTACTAATTTATTTAGGTATAACTATATATTTATATATAACATTAACACAGTTATGTCTATTGCGATTGTTGTGTCATGTTTTTGCACGTTGTCGCTATTTAATTCACTATGGGTCTCACATGAAAACAAAAAATACGCACATAAAACAAACGTATACGTAATACATAGTTTGCATGAATAAATGAAAAAGTTTATTAAAACAAAAGTCATCGGACATATGACAAAAATATACATGATATATATAAAAAATGGGAATTTCAAAGCTTTCATATTAGTTAGTAATTACATATGCTATTAAACAAAATATACTAAATAGAACATCTGTCGACCTTTGCAGGTTTGTCTGGAACATCACCTTTTGTTATAATGTAGATTTTAAATTCTTGTTATAAAAGACCAATCAGACCAAACATTTTATGTCTGGAGGTTTTACATATTTTTCTTATGGACAGTCTTACGGATATCTATTTAGGGTTTTATCTTAATTCTTAGTGTAGAAAAAAAACTGCTGCAATATGTGCAGTTTCGTTTTGGATTCAACGATTGTGGTTACCTGCTCCCTGTTCATCATCATTGCAAATCAGTATCAGGGTTGATGCTTTTGTAATCATGATAAAGAATTCAAGCGTATTAATCATATCAAATGACACCGTTCACACCATAAAGTTAGTAAAGTTCCAGAGATTTATACTGGTTATGGTAAGATGTATTCAAAACAGAAAACTAGATAAGATGCATGTAGAAAAGCGTATTGTACAGCTATTTTGTCTATAAAAGCATGGATCACTGTACGAAGTTGCAATACCAGAATAATTAAAATGAAGATGTTCATAGTGTCATGGAAAGCTACAAATATTGTGAAGGTAGTACATCTCGTTGGTATTTTATTTGTACTCCCCTTTCCTGTTCCTAAGAAGCACACGCACCATCGTTTAACGCAAAATCCAGTTAAAACCCAATTTTCTTTGCAACACTGCTTACACGTCCTTGGACCTGACGAACATGGATGTGTCTCTTTACACATTGACGCTACAAAACATAAATACATCACAGTTATATTTTAATCAAACATGTAACGTGTTGTACGCACGTTTTATGGATTTTGAACTACTTAATTTATTAAAATTTATGAAAATACCAACGAAAATCGCGAAGAAACTGAAATCAATGCCCATGCTACGTCAATCTTTAAAGACCCAAATGTTGCTAAACACTTATCCGACCTCCATGATAAATATGTTGTTGTCCCCGCAGACAAAGCTCCAAATAACATCGTTTTTGTCTGTAAAAGTCACTACATTAATTGCTTGATAAACGAATCAGGTATAGACAATTCATAATCATAGGTCTGTTCTTTGTTCCTTTGGTATTTCAACCAAAGATGAAGAACTGGATCTTCCATCACTGTATTGGATACCTAAACTACATAAGTGTCCTTACAAACAACGGTATATTGCTGGGTCTTCCAAGTGCTCCACGAAACCTCTTTCTAAATTATTTACATCTATTTTATCAGCAATCAAAGACGGGCTTCAAAGTTATTGTGAAACTGCCTATTCAAGAGGTGGCGTGAATCAGATGTGGATACTTAAAAATTCCAAAGATCTTTTAGAGTACATACAATCTAACTCTCTTTCATCTTGTAACAGTATTAAAACATTTGACTTTTCTACTCTTTACACAAGTATTCCACATTCCAAACTAAAAGACAAATTGAAAGAGTTGGTATTACTTTGCTTTATAAAAAAGAATGGCCAACGTAGATACATGTATCTTGTCTTAAGGAGGGATAAATCATACTTTGTAAAGAATCACTCTGATTCAAACAAAAAATTCTCTGAAACCGATATTATCAAGATGCTTGATTTCTTGATTGACAACATATTTGTAACGTTCGGAGGACGTGTTTTTCAACAGACTGTCGGCATCCCAATGGGAACAAACTGTGCCCCTTTACTTGCCGACTTGTTTCTTTATTATTATGAGGCTGACTTCATGCAGGAACTTCTTAGGAAGAAAGATAAGAAGTTAGCAATATCCTTTAACTCTACTTTCCGCCAAATAGATGACGTTCTTTCACTAAACAATTCAAAATTTGGTGACTATGTGGAACGCATCTATCCCATCGAATTGGAGATAAAGGATACTACAGATACAGTAAAGTCGGCTTCATATCTTGACTTACATCTAGAAATTGACAATGAGGGTCGGTTGAAAACAAAACTTTACGACAAAAGAGATGATTTCAGCTTTCCAATTGTGAACTTTCCATTTCTAAGTAGCAACATTCCATCAGCACCTGCATACGGGGTATATATCTCTCAATTGATACGATATTCCCGTGCTTGCATTTCCTATCATAATTTTCTTGATAGAGGGTTACTGCTCACAAGGAAGCTATTAAACCAAGAATTCCAAATGGTGAAGTTGAAATCATCCCTTCGTAAATTTTACGGACGCCATCACGAGTTGGTTGACCGTTATGGAATAACCGTTTCACAAATGATATCGGATATGTTCCTTACGTCGTAACTACAGTCCCCTTCCCTTTCATGAATGTGACCTACCGAATTAGACTATTTACCGGATGTGTAATCACATAAACAACACGAAGGGTGCCACATGTGGAGCAGGATCTGCTTACCCTTCCGGAGCATCTGAGATCACCCCTAGTTTTTGGTGGGGTTCGTGTTGTCTATTCTTTAGTTTTCTATGTTGTGTCATGTGTACTATTGATTTTCTGTTTGTCTTTTTCATTTTTAGCCATGGCGTTGTCAGTTTGTTTTAGATTTATGAGTTTGACTGTCCCTTTGGTATCTTTCGTCCCTCTTTTGTAGTCTAATTTGTTAGATTATTGAAAAATATCTCTGCTTCTGACACAATTGCATTTCATTTGGCTTTTGACTTATTTATTTAACCTTATGTAATTTACCGTGTTGTTTCTTGTGTTGGCTGTTCTTAAATGATAATAATAATAATCCATAACTACAGGTGATAGTCAAATCTGATTTTGTTTAGAATTAAGGATCTTAATTATCCTTTACCATCTTTTTTATATTTGTCTACAGCACTCGCAAATCAATGTTATTATCAAGAGTGATGATGTAATGTCCCGTACGTCTTGTTGCAAACAGTGTAGTTAATCGTTATTTAATTTAAGTTATGCATTTCCGCTTCGTTTACTTTTAACCAAAGAGAAGAAATGATTAAAATCCAGTTTGTCAGGTATCACAATTGTATTATTTTGCATATAATATTTCAAATAACCACTTTGCCTGGTGAGATAAGCTACGTTTACGTTTTGTTTTTCTTATTATCTTTAATTCATAGAAGTTGGATTTGAATTTAAGCATATGTTATATTTGAATCAAATTAAAAATAAATCGAGTTTTTAGGGGCCGGATAAATTACGTATAGAATACAGTTAGTTGTAATACTGGTTCATCCATGTGTTAAGATATACATCAGTATTACTTTTTAGATTTTTGTTCAATTGGTTTAGTCCTTTTTTATCTAACAGACTGAATAAACCATAACATTAAAATGACATATTTGTGTCAATAACCAGTAAAATGGTTGCAGCTGATGCGATAAGTAGTCCAAATTCATATAAAATATATTTAAAATAAGTTTGTCAATACTGTTTCTATATACCGCAGTCCCACTTGGCCACGATCGCACTACGATCTGTGAAAAAAATGCAAATTTTGATGATCGTAGTACGATCGTGTAGATTACAGTAAGGTCGTATCACAGTCGTGGTGAGGTCTTCAAGATAATATTGAGCGTTGTCAACATTGAGCATGTTCAAAACAGTCGTGGTGAACTTAGGTCGTACAAAAGGCGTAGTGAGAGCGCAATAAGGTCGTAGTAAGATTGCAAAGGTCGCTGTACTATCGTAACAAGAGCGTAGTGAAAGCGTGATTCTATTCGGAGAGACTGCACTACGATCTCACAGCGACGATATTACGACCTCACTACGACCATCACGTTCTCACCGCGACCCAACTACGCTTCCACTACGACTATACCCCGTTAACACTACGCTGTTCAAGACCATAGTACGATTCTAGCACGCCCTTGCCGTTCTCATCACGCTCTTCTTACGACATGACTACCATCATTATCATTGTCATTTTCACATAAAATATATTATATATCTTCAAGTTTTGTTTGTCTGTATGTAGTTCTTGTCCATTTTCTCTAACGGCTCAACAATGCTTCTCGTTTACATATATTAGACCGTTGGTTTTCCCGTTTGAATGGTTTTACACTAGCAATTATTGGGTCCCTTTATAGCTTGCTGTTCGTGTTGGAGGCCGCACCTTGGTCTATAATGGTTTACTTTTATAAATTGTTACTTGGATGGAGAGTTGTCTCATTGACACTCATGCCACATCTCCCTCTATCTTTATTGACACATCTGTGTCATCTCTGCTATTGTTTACTAAAATATCGTTATTTGAGCTTAATGGGCCAGCAAAAGGTTTTAATTTAGGTTGGATCGGTCGGTTTGAAATATCTGCTTGATCAGGATTCATTACTATCAGAGCTCCCTCTGCCTCTACATCAACCCCTACCTTCACGCCTGCATCCGGGTGTGATTGTTCGACATTTCAATTGGCTTTTGGTTACGTCATTGATGACTTCCAAAGGTTAAGAAGATATAAATTCTGTATTCAAGACCTTTTAATATTGCTAAGCTTTGTTAGTATGCCTTCACCAATAAACATATAATGCATAGTACGTACAGATTTTTTTGCGCGAATTGATACACTGAATACTCACCGGTCATCCTGGCAACCATGTGCACATCAATGTGCAATATCAGTCATCATTGAAATGCTTTCATTTGTTTCGGGAATATATAAAGTTTCCTCACCAAACGATTCTGAGAATGTAACACTACTTTCGCCTTGAGGACAAGCACACGAAGTTATATTATCAATAGAACCTGCAATTAAGAAACACTAAGATTATATGCCAAATAGAGATTTCTAGATTTAAAGAAGAAATGTTTTGATATTGTATCAGTAGTCGTTAACTGCAATATGATTATACGATATAGTTTCAACTACAATGGTTCAAATATATAGGCAGGTGTGTCAATGAAAACTCGTGTGTATATTTTATATTGGGGTACTAGAATAAGTTGCATTGACAATTTCAACACATGAAGAGTTCAATCTGAATCTACATCGTTTGATTTCCAATGATATGAAGATAATGTGGTCATTTTTATAAATTTCATGTTTACAAAATTTTGAATTTTTCGAAAAACTAAGGATTTATTATCCTAGGCATAGATTACCCTAGCCAAATTTGGCACCACGTTTTGGAATTTGGGATCCTCAATGCTCTTTACCTTTCACTTAGTTGGTTGTATAAGTATTTTGATATGAGCGTGACTTATGAGTCTTATGTAGACGAAACGCGCGTCTGTCGTACCAAATTATACTTCTGGTATCTTTGATAACATATATACATCTATCGTTTACAGCAAGAAAATGAAAATACTACATTTCGATTAATTAATGCAAAAGTAAAACAATTCGATGATCAATCTCCAAAATTAAAAAAAAATCTAAAAAGCAAACACAAACAGCGGATTTATAAAAATGTTTATTAAACTATCGTCACAAAAAATGACTCAGATTTTATGAAAGCAATAAAAACATAAAGAAATAATACATTTTACGACTATACCCTTAAACTGTTCTTTCAGATACCTAAAGCCTTTAGATACTGGAACGACATCAAACCCTTGCACAGCCACGAATACAAAAAATATGATGCAACTTATCATCAAAAAAAGTAAACTAAATTGAACAGTTTTAAATTGATTTTTATACTCAACAAACGTGCATACATTGTATATCTATGTATTAAAGAACGTTGATAATATACAGGAACATTGTTATAAACGCATAATGATGTCACCATCTTCATTATAATCATACTAATATGACATAATCATTCGTTTTAACTGATTTTTTTTCTCCAAAATGAATAATATTTGTCTTACTCTCATAACTTAATAATAAATTTTAACAATTTCATGAATTTTTAAAGTTATTGATATCAGTTTCACTGTCTAAAGAAGATTAACCCTTCAACAAAGATAAATAATTAAAAACATTGATTCTGTACTACCATCAACCAAAGATTTCATTTTGAGGTTTTTTCAACTAAAGCCTCGGTCACACCTTAACGGATAGCTCGAACGGACGACTAACGGATATTTTTTTTTTCAATCCGTTCATGTCCGTTAGACGTCCGTTCTTATCCGTTAGACGTCCGTCCATATCCGTTGCATTTCCGTTCAACGTACGTTTTATCCGTCGACGTCCGTTCTGTCCAGTGGAAAATTTGGAGCATGTTCAACACTTTGAACGGAGGTCCAACGGATGAAATGTCCGTTGAACGTCCGGTAGGAGTCCGTTTTGTACGATACTCGTCCGTTTCGTTTCCGTTTTGTATCCGTTACGTGTCCGTTATACATCCGTTGAAGGTCTGGTAGATAAATTCACCAACGGACTTTTACCGGACGTTTAACGGATAAAACGGATGTTGAACGAATGTGAAACGGACTTCTTCCGGACGTACAACGTATAAAACGGACGATGAACGGATCTGAAACGGATAAATGCCTATTGGAAATTTCGTGTCAGAAATGCCAATTATTGGTATGTCAGATATCTTAAGGTTCATGAATTCTTATTATTCATAATCCATCTTAGAGTAAAGGCACGTCTTGACAATCCAGCAGCTCTCATTCAGGCCAGACACTTTCCGTTGGTGGCATTTGGAAAAACAAACCGAAACCAGTTAGATAGAAACAGTTTGAATATTTATGCGATTTGCATGTGTTATTATTGTCGCCTTCAATTTTTCCGTATATCTTCTTCATCTGTTTTATCCGGTACGTGTCCGTTAGGTGTCCGTTTTGTGCGGTACTTGTCCGTTGGATGTACGTTCGACATCCAAAATGTCCGGTACGTTTCCACTTCTCGTACGTTGCATATACGGTGTGTGTCCATTATGCTTTCGTTACACGTCCGTTTTTTTTTTCGGTCAGTACATCAACATTTTTTGATAAAACACTTGTATAGAATAAAGTTAAAATAACAAAAATACGGAACTCTAATGAAAATTCAAAACGGAAAGTTCCTAATCGAATGGCAAAATCAAATGATAAAACACATCAAACGAATGGACAACAACTGTCATATTCCTGTCTTGCTACAGGCATATTCAAATGTAGAAAATGGTGGATTGAACCTGGTTTTATAGCGTTAAACCTGTCACTTGTAAAGACTATATGCCACTGACATGATAAAATTAAAATTTTACGATACCTGTTTCTACTACTGCTTTTGTAGTAGCACATGGCCGTCCTAAATGAAAATTATAACGCACTCAAAGTAACTTTTCTCGTCAGAATAAAATGCAATTTCACGGATTATCCACATTTTTATAACGTTTGAATAGTAAATAATGACCATTTGTACATTTGTAACCTTTATTGCCATACATTCTCACTTTTGCATGTTTGGTGTTGTATAACTCCGAAATGATTTATTGCAAACACAACATCGCCTTAGTATTATTAAAAACTACAATTTTGTTTATGGACATATAAGATAATGACAATAAATGGTCATCATTTATTACTTTATATATGCAATAAATTATTAAAAGTGTTGTTTTATATTTTTACATCACTGGGTCGATACCTCTGCTGGTGGACTATCAGTCGCCGAGGGTATCATCAGCTCAGTAGTCAGTGCTTCGGTACTGACATGATTAAACAAACTTTACTAAAATTGTCCGTTTATAAATTTTGAAATTATTATGAAACTAAGGTTTCAACTCCCTCAGGCAAAGTTGGCTTTACATGAATTTGGCTATTTATTTTCTGTATTTTTAACATATAGCTCTTCAACGATTTTCGGTACTTATACATCTTCGGATTTCAAATGTTTGGCTTTGAGCGTTCCTGATGAAGGTAAATCCAGAAAAGCGCTTCGGACGCAATAAATTATTAAACGTGTTGTTTTATATTTTTACATCACTGGGTCGATACCTCTGTTGGTGGACTATCAGTCCCCGAGGGTATCATCAGCTCAGTAGTCAGTGCTTCGGTACTGACATGATTAAACAAACTTTACTAAAATTGCCGTTTATAAATTTTGAAATTATTATGAAACTAAGGTTTCAACTCCCTCAGGCAAAGTTGGCTTTAGATGAATTTGGCTATTTATTTTCTGTATTTTTAACATAAAGCACTTCAACGATTTTCGGTACTTATACATCTTCGGATTTCAAATGTTTGGCTTTGAGCGTTCCTGATGAAGGTAAATCCAGAAAAAGCGCTTCGGACGCAATAAATTATTAAACGTGTTGTTTTATATATTTATACTAGATGAAAACAACAAAGAGATGAATTCAAAATACTTTACGACTATATGTTCGAAACATTTGTTATTATATAGTAAAGATAAAGAACTTACCAGGTGCGATACCTGTTGTGATAGATACTGAAAAATAAAGCAGAGCATGATATATATACATTTTATCACTGCATCAAATGTGATGCGATATTTATCTACTCAATTAGCAATATTTATCTTCTCGAGATAGCAAAAATTTTCAAAATTAAAACGCAGGGCTCATGTCAAAATGTGTTCTTTTTATATGACGGCATCAGGTATGGTCTTTTTTTTTTTTTTACATAATATCGGTCTTTGTTCAATAATAGCCAAATCATAAAAAACGAAACCAAACATTGAATCAAATTTCTTTTGACTTCATAAAAAAATAACCGTATAGACATGGACCAAGTGTTTTAAAAATTGATTATTTAAGATGTAGTGCTCTAAAATAAACTTAAAATTTTATTATGAAAAATAAAGATGGAAATTATGCAAGTCTAAGAAAATAGTTAAAAATTACTACTTCAGGCTAACTTCTAAAATTAAGTCCTTAACGGTTGACTTTGTCAATTTTAACATGTTTAAACAACTAATACGAAATGTCTTATAACTGAATCTTGTATCAGTATAAAGGTATCATTAAATTATATCCAACGAATATATATATAATTAAGAAAATAAACCTATATCGGCCAATCGTGCATTTCATTTTTTTCTCTCTCAAATATATCTATATTGATGTCAACAGTAAGGTGTCATTTAAAGGAAACTAAATCATTAAACAGACAGATTAAAAATGCTTGCGACGATTCATATCACATTGCTTTAATTGAGAACTTACCAGTTGTGCTATATGTAGCGAAGGAAGCTGAAAAAAAGCAGGTCATCATGCATACGTATAACAGTTCCATTAACCAATGCACCAATTTTTAAAAGCCAACAAACGATAATCAATTACTAAAGCACACATAAAACTGTCAGGTGTCTAAAATTAACTCTCTATTATGGACCAACAAACTCTTATTATGAAATAATACAACTGGTAGCTTATTAATAGCAATTTCTGCTGTCAAAATCGAGCAAAATCGATCGGGAAATCACGAGGCTGTTCAAAAACAGTAAATCATCTGTTCTACTAAAAGAAGGTATCTATATCGTTGAGCTGCCAAGTCGGAAATATTTGTGATATGGCATATAAATATAACGTTTATTATTCATATTATAGACTTGTCCTTTAAACAACCTCTTTTCAACATAAAACGCTTCTTTTTTTAAAGAAAATATCCAAATTCAGTGACTGTTATCAATGCATGTTTTATACGTTTTCGCGCATTCTAAGTCGACGAAATTTAAAAACTTTTTTTCAACACTTGTCCAATTCGTAATAGCTATAATATGATTGTATAAATTAAAAATGTAACTATTACAAAGCTCGGCAATGAATCAGGAAAGAGATTTACTGATCTTTTACATAAGTTGCGAATATAACAAATAAAGTTGAAAAACTATTACCTGCATATGAAGCAACTAAGGTAAAAAGAAAAAAAAATTGATTTTGACGACATCTTTAGACATACAGGAAACCTGAAAATATAAAGAAAGTGTAAACGTAGTCAAAAATGAAAATGAAAATATTAGTGAAAAATGAATTAAGTTTCGGTTATGGTATTTTACAAAATCGTTTGTAAACAAACAAATCAAGGAACAAATCTCACATATACACAAATAATACTTTCTTAAAAACATATGAAAATAAGCCGATTTCATTATAAAGTTGCTCTACAACACAAAGGTTAAACAGCTATTAATTACATTCGATTTTGATAAAGCAGAATAGCTATAACTGTAACATGATAACGATATATCTTCTTAAATATTATACAAACGAGTACAGGTGACTATTAAGTGTTTATTTTTGGTGTGCATATTCACTTATCTATTATAAAAAGTCTCTTGCACGAGTAGCAGTATATTTTCTACTACAATTTAATTTTATGATACACATTGTAAAAAAATCAGTTAAGTTTTTACTTTCTTATTATGACTTAAATACAACACAAACTATGTATAAAAGGATATAATTTTTCCACCCCATATTTGGTTCTCAGCAAACAAAACATATATATGTGTGTTAATAGCATAAATTATTTATATGTGTATACATGTATGCATAATTTTCGTCAGAAATTTAGCCCAGTAACGCAATGTTAAGTTTGCGTTAGCAGATAACTGTTTTTCTCTCAAACATAATGTGTTCAAATCAAAACAGCGTGGAAATGAAATTAACAAAAATTAAAGAGTTTAAAAATTTATGTATGACATTTATAAAAAAAAGGTAACCAAATCGATATTTGGTGAATATCATTTGCTACTGAACTTGAGAAAGATAAATTGATTATACATTATATATTGTCTTGAAAAAAAGTTATATTTCCCGAAATTGTTATTGTTCACTCCATTCGTATTTTAATAATTATTAGTAGTATATAGCAATTCTACCACAATACTATCACTTACCTATAGGAATAATGTATGAAATGTACTACGTGTCCTACAGTTCTACCGTTTAAGCTCTGGCAATCAAACGATGTGCTGATATATGTTAAAGGAAAGATCAGTTTATATACCCTTAATTATTTTCTTGCATATTCATATTTAATGAAATTGTTAACAGGATGCAGATGCATGTTATTAAGAAAAGTACTGCGAAGTTTGGTTAATATGAAGCACTTTAAGATTTCTATCTGTCAAATTTGTGTACGTCTGAAACAAGTGAAAAGCATTGCTTTACACCAAATGTTGTGATCAAGATCATATGTAAATTTTACAAAATGTATAAACATTGAGAGGGTCAGATGTACGACAAAATATGACGTAAGCGGATGTTGAAGTATAGAATAAGTTGTAATTTTGACTGATTTTTAAATTAGCTCTGATTGATTGAATAGAATTGACTCGATAAAAACAAATGTTGTATCATAAAGCGTTATACCTCGTTAACTACTGTATATTGTCTTTTGAAAAAAGATACCCACCATGTGATCCAGAGCTAGCACATTTTTTTTTTAATTCAAAATAAATAAAACATTCTCATTAAATGCAACTTTCATTGCCACGAATACCTTTAAACAAACCTTATTGTTTTTGTTTTTACGCATCTTTAATTGTAGTTTAGGATTTGAGATATAACATTTAGTCACCTACGCATTTTAAACTCTAGCATGCTCATATGAGTACCATAGTAATCTAAAAATTTAAGCAAACCAAATATTTTGAAATCATTCATAATGATCATAAAATCTTGGATTGAAAAAATGTGCACTGTAAATATATCTTTTTTATCACAAAGAAATCAAAGTCATTATTTCTATTTTGAGGTGTTGACAAACAAGTGAATTTGTTAGTAATACCGGTTTTGGCATAAACAATTCATTGATAGACGTTTGGACGACCTTGCTACATGAATGCAAGCTAAGAACGTATAACTACATTTACAATGGAAAAACACAGGGTATACATTTGGTGTGGTTTATGAGTGACCTTCCCATTGGATTTGATTTATTTACCGGTTTTGGCGGTGCGAATGCGAAACTCTTAACAAGATAGTGAACGACACAGCAATTAAAAACTGCAGCCTAGTGTACAGCTTTCAACAAAGCCTGTTTAAAATTTGCTTGCCTATAAGAACGTCTATATAAGATCCTAGGTATGCATTAATTTTGATGAAGACAATTTACTGTGTCTACAAGAAATGCTGTTTGAATTATCAACCACGTTTTTTGTTATAAAACCGTAATTAACTTCTTATATTTCGATTTGCCCTTACAAGATTTCGATGTCCATAATGGCCAAAAATAACTATAGCAGCGTACATGTATAAATTACCTCATTGTGTATGTACCATTACCACTGGCCGTTGGTTAGTCATTGAAAACGCAACCCAAAAGCTAACAATGTCAAGCAGAACAAATAATAACAAGACCATGTTACGACAGCAATACATGTACAAAGAGAGCACAGTGTTTCCTGAATATAAACAATGCTTAAGGTTGTTCCCATAGGATTGTATGTATAAGGTTTTTGTAAATATTAATAATGCAATTTCCCATCTATATGCAATAACAAAATGTACATGATTCTTTTCTTTTTTGGGGGAAGGTGAAGGGGGAGGACAGAATTGAGAAGAAAACAGTTCCATATGTGATTCACATCTTTAACACACTATCTTCAAAATCGCTAATCTTTGCGATCCAAGTAGCATTATGTCACTGCATAACTCATATATTATCATCTAACCACCAATTAGACAGAAATATATTTGTGTATAGTGGATTTGGAAACAAGTTATTGACATTCATATCAATCCCTTTTAACTAATCAACCAGTGTTGCCTTGTAGCGACATTACCCTGTTCTTTTACGAACTCAACAAGGATGAATTTAAATTCGAGATAAATTTGGTCAGAAATGTATTTTCCCTAACCGACGGACTACAATGTATCATTGTTTCTGAAGACCATACTCGCAAATGGTGTCAAGTGAGAGCCACAAATTAAGTCCCTGTAATTTTCTCTCCAGAGCAACTTAAATAATGCAAATATCTCCCTTCTGTATTCATTAATCCGAAAGTTAATGTAATACTGTGAGTGTATTTGATAAAATGATTTCATACCAATGATAGTATGAAGTCAATCTATTATTATTATTCTAGGTGTAAACAGATCTAATAGATCCTAAATATATGCTAAATTGTACCAAGCGCAATATCCAAAGACACCTCACTAAAATTAGACTTACGCGCAACATGCTTGCATAAAATTGTAATATGTATAAAGAATATCTTCAAGATATATATAATATAAAAAAGAAGATGCGGTAGGATTGTCAATGCGACAACTCTCAACAAGAGACCAAAATAACACAGAAATAAACAACTATAAGTCAACGTATGGCCTTCAACAATGAAAAAAACGCATACCGCATAGTCAGCTATAATAGGCCCCGAAATGACAATGTAAAACAATTCAAACGAGAAAACTAACGGCCTAATTATGTACAAAAAATTGAACGAAAAACAAGAATGTAACGCATAAACAAACGACCACCACTGAATTACATGATTCTGACTTGGGACAAGCACACACATACAGAATATGGCGGGGTTAAACATTTTAGCGGAATCACAACCCTCCCCTAACCTGGGATAGAGGTATAACAGTACAATATAAGAACAAACTATAAAATTCAGTTGAAAAAGGATTAACTCGATCATCAGATGGACGAAATACAAGTGGACTTGGACGGGTATTTCTACATTCAAACAACAAAAGACACAAGGATCAGATCTGCGAGTACTCGCAGTTAACTAACATCTTGTTCAATCTTCTAACAACATGAACAACTAATAAAAAAAATCAGACATCTAAGATAAAATTATCAATCCGTACATACATATCCAACATCCAATGGATTTCGTGTAAAGACGTCATTAACAGTCAGAGAAAAACATGACCTTTGTGCAATAATGCCAAGATACAGGTATCGACAGATTGTAGATCCATGAATGTGTATATGTAACTATATAACATACAAGTAATGGTTAGTTTGCTTTTAATTTATTGATAACAAAATCAATATGTGTAACAATAAAAACAATATTCAATGATCTTATTACAAGCTTTGTTATGGTAGATTTGTTAACCACTGGTCCGATGCCTCTGCTGACTGTTGATTTCAGGATAACAGACAATCGTGTAAGTTTTTATTTAATTTGTAAAGTATTATGCACAACAAAACAGTTTCACAAAACTTGCATGTATAAAAGTATTTTTAGACATGATTTGAAGTATGAGGGTATGCAAGATCGTAGGAGCCCGGAAGTGTTAGCGGTGGCATATGTACATGCTTGCTTCCGATCAGTCGTTGTCCAATTCGTGTATGTGTTTTTCGATATTGCTCTCTTGTTTGCACTCTAATTGACTGGACTTGTCCTGTATGTGCTGGAAAGAAAGTATACACCTATTAACATATATCATTTTATTATAGTATCACCTAAGTTGAACAAACTGAAGGTATAAAGAAAACATATTAATTAACATAACATTTTCAAGGAAGAACTGAAATCGACTTGAGAGACTGAGATAATCCATTTAATTCATATTTGCACAATTTTGTTAAATAGTATATAATACTGTTACGGTTCAGGGTATAAGCTGAAGGTTTGTACACACGACTGTTTCAGGCTTCTCGGTAAACACTCTATTCTATTTCCACGTTCGTCGTTTACTGTTAGTCAATGTGTATACAAAGACATTTGATGAACATTGTGTATACTTATATATTGTTATTGAATGTAAATATTGTTAGTAAAGTATCTGGGAATAATAATATATAGAGTTCGTCTTTATTGTTTGACCATGGAGGTCCCCTGACTGTTCACACCTTCTGTTTACCCTAATTTCACACGTTCTCGCTTTATTACCTTGTTATTTTATTAGCGTTAAGCATATCTATTGTAACTGGGGCCCATACATGCTAAGAGTGAACTTTGATACGTGTAAGTCCGTTTGTCCATTTCCCGACTCGATAGAATGTCAACATTGCGATCGCTGCCATTTGCATCACTATGTTTATTGACGTCAGTGACCTAATAACCTGAGATCAGCATCCAATCAGCATAACGTAATTTGCCCACCATCTATATAGGCGCACGAGACGTTGTTGGGACAGATGTATAAAAGCGAGTGCCCAACAGTCTTCAGATGGACTGCCGGCCACTACCAGGGCAGTCACTCCTGATACCAAGGAAATTACCAAGGCAAACCAAAAGTGTCGCTGTTAATACAACCCATAAACGACATGTACCTTTGATTGGATGCATCCCCGTTGGAAAAATGGACCAAACCATGATTGACCTGGTACATGTTTTACTACGTTTACTACGTTGTTGACAAACGAATAACGTACCAAAAAGGGGGTCTCTGAATATTTAATTAAGTGCTCTGGTGGGTTTTCATGTGATTTATGCGTGTTATAGTATTGAATGTTTTGTACATAAAAAAATTGTAAAACTTTATTCGATATTGTTATCTGTTGTGCATGAAGTAAGTAAGTCAATGTTAATGCGGAGGGTGTGCTACTTTATTTAAACCAGTGCCTTAGCTGTTTTGATTGCTAAGCTACGATAATATTGACATTTTGCCAGCTACACTACCAGTACTTACTTAGTTTGAAACTCGTCACCAAGGTTGATAGAAAGTAGAATTTACCAAGAATATAGTCACAGTCACCAGTGGGTTAACCTTGTATCAATTATGTTACTTATAGGACACCCCGTCCCGTTACATTTGGTGTCTGGCGATGGGATACGTATAAAACCACACCTTGAGAGTACAGACTTGAACCAGTATTTTTAATTTAGGAAATTTATTGACTTACTTGTACAACAGATTTAAGTTATACAAATAAAATGAGTAGTTGCGTTAGCCCTTTAGAAATATATGCTACGAACAGTCGTGCATTTACCCCGGTAAGTGAAAAATCGTGTGCATCAAGACCAGATGATGTAGTAAATACCATGAATAAGAACAACAAAAAAGTAGAAAAGCTTGAAAATCTTTCAGAATCACTTGTAAGTAGTATATCGAAAATAGAAGACCAAGTGGCAAATTTGTGTATGAGTGTTTTAGATAAAATATCAAAATTTACCAATGACTGTTCATGTGAGCATACAATTTCTAATGTTACCAATAAAGTATGCGGGAGTAGTGAATCAAACCAGTTGTCTAACCGAGAACCAGTATACATCGAGCCTATTGTGTATACCAAACTATCAATCTATGATGGGACCACTAACTGGCTTGAGTACAAGGTACATTTTGAGGCTGTTGCAAAATTAAATAATTGGTCTAAAGATATCAAAGTTTTAAAGCTTATTACATGTATGAGTGGTGCTGCTTTATAGACCTTGACTGATATTGAGATAGATAATACCCCAACATATTGTAATTTAGTTAAAATATTAACCAAAAGGTTTGCTCCTGAAAACCTAACAGATGTTTATATGTCACAAATTGCTTGTGTTAGAAAACCAGGTCAACCATTACAGGAACTATAATATAAAAAGGATAGTCAGAATGGCTTACCCATTAGCGAGTCTCGATACCAGAGACTATTTAACTTATAAGGCATTAACAAAAGCCCTAAATAATCATGATTCATAATTGGCTATTGTACAAAGTAATGTGGAAACCATTGACGGGCGTTGTACTGTGCTCTAAAATGTGAAACTTTTAGGACTAGAGAGAATAAGTTTAGACAGCAACCAAAATATGAAACGGCAGTGTGTATAAACGTCAAGGAAAACCAGACTGATTATTTCTGTAATGAGAAAGGACACACCATTTAAGACTGTCATAAGAGAACTTAATCGTTAATGTTTGTCACTTTTAGATACCATGAATGTTAGCATGTGAACATGATTTTTTTATATACATTTATTATGAAAATGAGATTTGTACCATTAGTAGTCATTTTCGATACCGGAAAATTAGTTCGTTAAATATTTCAGTATTTGTATAATGAGTTGTGCCTCGTTAAATATTTATTGTTTATCAGTTGAAACCGCTGAGGTGCTGTTATATATACTTTCTATATACCATTTTATGATAAACAGAATTTTATGGTTGGACTTTTTACTGGCAACCGTATTATTTACTATTATACAGAAATCTTCTGATTGACTCATCGACGTGTCTGTGTGACGAATGAGATGTCAATGGAATATGTTTATTTGGTATTGTCCTGGTGACTCACCGGCGTGTCTATGTGACGGGTGGAATGTCTGTGGAATACCAAACAGTATTATGTTACTAAATCTAGTTTACTAGTGTTCCCGGTGACTCATCGACGTGTCTGTGTGACGGATGGAATATCTGTGGAATATTTTTATTTTGTATTGTCCCGGTGACTCACTAACGTGTCTATGTGACGGTTGGTATGTCTGTGGAATACCAAGCAGTATCTATGTTACCAATTTAAGTTTGCCAGTGTACCAGGCGACGCATCTGTGTGACGGATGGAAGGTCTGTTGAATATTTTCATATGATATTGGTGTGATTCACTGACGTGTTTTTGTGACGGGTGACATGCACAATATAAAGTTCCACTGATTTGTTTAGTCACTTATTTATTTGAACCATATGTGCCATGAAGTTTAAACCAAGTAGAGCAAGCACTTTACATTGAAATACGATATATACTAATATCCAGCGTTGTGAGTATCTCAATTCCAGAGATACAACATAATACCATGTTTAACACCATATTATTGAAACCAGAATTATAGTACAAATGTTTGATCTCAGTACCAGAGATCGACACTATAGAACTAATGATGATTATTTTGATTAATTTACCATGTCGACAGATTAAGCATCCACACAGAGAAGATCCGTTTTTTTTAGTAGGTTGATAAGTAGGTATTTATTAGTTAGGTGTCTTATTTTTTTAAGTTCGAGGACGAACTCTTATCCTGGGTTGCGAATAGTGTTACGGTTTAAGATATACAGCTAAGGTTATCTATTCCCGAGGTAGAAAAGCCTCAGTATTTCTAAAATTCTCAATCTTTTTTTTAACAACATAATTGTATTTATTCATCTAATCTTGCTTGTTACAAATTTAACCAAGAGTCCAAGCTCTTGATTTACCCTGTTACACTCCACAGATTATCCAGGGAAATAAACAGCTGATCGAACTTATTAACTTATAAAAAATAATATAAAGGATGTATAGTTGTCTTATACAGAGATTTATCAATGCTAAAAATTCTTTCTTATTGACAATAGCATTGGATATCTTGATTGATATGCATCTATTCTTTTATTAAATTCATTTTCAAAAATACTAAAGACATCAACAGTTTGTGTTCTCTGCTCGGATACATAGTATGACTCATAAATAGAAAGACTTAATACTGTTAGTATATTACTAAAAAATAATATTTACTATCTGTTATTTTATATCCAAATACAAGATGTTGCAATTTGATATCAAAATCTATTTTACTTCTTTTCAAGAGTTTATAGATTGTTTGCCAAAATTTATTCAAATATCTACACCTCAGAAAATAGTGAGCATAATCTTCTTCTTGCTTACAAAAATTACACTTATCTGTCTTAGTTACTTTCCACTGCAATAACAGTTTTTTAGTTGGAACAATATAATGTGATAATTTCCATCTAAATATTTTGAATTTATTTTCAGTCATATATTAAAAAATAAATTGTACAACGTTTAAATATTAAGAGTTTCTTGTATTGGTAGGATTCTAAGCCATCTGTTTATCCCTATTGACGACTATAGTTTTATACTGAATATTAACTGTAGTTTTGACAGAATTCTCTTTTTGGACAACTTGAATCTATTCTGCTGGTATAGATTTTTTAAAATTTTGAAATTCGGCGATCCACTTTATTTTGTACTTTAATTTGTTTAGAATGTAGATTTCCGATAATGACATTTCATCATCTAAGATATCATTTATGTAAATTAGATCATTCCTAATCCAGTTCCTAAATATAATTGGTTTACTATAAAATTTAATAGATTTATTACCCCAAATTACTTGCTTTCTAATATCAAAAAATGTGTCTGGTTGGTTTGTTTGCACCCCGCAAGTCAAATTCCAGGACTGTATTACTTCTTTATGAAACGCAGGAATATCTTTAAGATATAATATCACTAAAATTCACATTAAATATTGACAAACTACTGTTTGAAACATTTAAGTATTTAAATGGTATTTACTTTCAAGTCTCAAGTTTACCATTTACCAATCTATATACCCATAATGCTTTTAAGCCACAAAATAACTTTTAAAGTCTACCATTTTTAGACCCCCCTTCTCATATGAACCAATCATCATGTTTCTTTTAACCTTGTCTGGTTTCCCATCCCAAATATATTTGTAGCTACTGTTTTTCTATTTCTTTTGGATAATTTTCTAGACGCTTCCAAAGAAAGTAAACAAAGGCAATATTAAAGTCTTTATAATTAGGAATTTTTCCTAAAATTGAAAGATTTCGTTTTTTCCATATCATAAATAATTTATCCATCTCTTCTATTTTACCATTCCAGTTTAAATCTTTGCATTCTTCTTTGTCATGTCCGAAAAACACCCCTAAAGCTTTAATAGGTTTATCTCCCCACTTAATCCCGACAATTTTATCTTTACAAGATTTCAATTTCCCAATCCATCATCCCTCTGTTTTATTTCTATTTAGTAGTAAACCTGAAAAGGAACCAAACATTTCTATTTCGTTCATTGCAGCTACCACATCATTTTTATCCTTACAAAAAAGTGTTGTGTCGTCTGCTAATTGTGAAATCTTGATACTGTGACTTTTCCCATCTAATTTAATATTTATTTCTTTTACATTTTTTATTAATCCTTAATCTATGGGCCACAATTTCAACAGCCAAAACAAATAAAAGAGCCGATAAAAGACAGCCTTGTCTTATTTCACGTGATTTTTTGAAAGTTTCTGATACCCACCCATTGTTCATAACACATATTTGTATATCTGTGTACATTGCTTTAACCCAGTTAATAAATGAATCGTTAAAACCAAAATGTTTCAATGTCCCAAACATAAAATCTACAAAATCTAATGCCCCCTAACCATTGTATGGGTCTGCGTAGTCTATTACATCTTGAATTTGTCTCAAATTAAACCCAATAAATCTTTTTTTAACAGAACCGGTTTGATCTTCATTAATAATTTTTGGAAGTACCTTTTTTAATCTTTGAGCTAGAACATATGACAAAAGTTTCAAATCTACATTTAGAAGTGAAATTGGAAGGTAGTTTTCCACAAGTAAAGGATCTCCTTTTTTAAATATCAAAGTTAATATACTGGTACGTTGTGAATATGATAACCTTTGTATATCGTAGCCGGTACTTAGAACATCCACAACTAAATATTTAAGTTTATCCCAAAATTGTCTATACAATTCAACCGTTAGACCATCAAGCATCAAGATTTATTTAGTTTCATTTTATAAATGCCTTGTGTGCATTTCTCTACTGTAACTTTTCCATCGCATATCAGTTTATCCTTTTCGTCTACTTTGTTTTCTAGTTTTGTGTAATTGATATATTTTTCAGTCAATTTTTTATTTGCAGATTTTACATTATACAAGTTTTCATAGAAATTTTTTATTTTATGGAGTAAATTTTCTTGATTAGTAATTAATTCCCCATCCTCTCCTTTTAGTTTGTTTATTGATTTTTTTCACTTGCCTCTTCTTTTCTAGACCGAGAAAGTAGGAATTGTTCTTTTCCCCAAACTCAACCCATTTTTCTCTAGATCTAATTTTTGCCCCTTTTGCCTTTTTGTCACAAATGTTACTTAATTCTTTTTCTATATCTTTAATTTCTTTTTCCAAATTATGATTTTCACTATTGTTTCTCTCATCTATAAGTTCCATCTTTTGTTCCAGATCTTGTTCTAAACTACGCCTTCCCTCTCTTGTTAACTTCGCTTTATTTCTACAGTAGGTTGTAGTTACTTCCCTTACCTCGATTTCAAATCCATCCAATAAAAGCCTACAATCTATTGAGTCTTTTTTTATATAAATTTATCAATTAAACATTTTATACGTTCTTGATAATCTTTATTTTGTAATACTGAGTTATTTATTTTCCAATACCCATTTCCCCTTTCTGATAACCCTGGCTTAAAAATACACTTTGGTGATCAGTAGACTGTATAACAGTCGGTTTAATTTTACACCATTCTATAAGAGGTAAAAATTCTCACCCAATAAAAATCATGTCTAGTCTACTAGCTTGTGATTTATCCTTTCTTCTCCATGTAAATTGCTGTTGATTTGTGTTTAAATTTCTCCACACATCCGTTAATTTGTTAGTTTTTATTGATTGCTTTAATCCGTTAACAGGTTGAATAAATTTACCAGAACATAAAGACTTTCTATCAATTGGTTTGAGTGCATCATTAAAATATCCCCCTAGTATATGTATACCAAGACTGTGTTCTTTCAAATTATCGCTTACTTTTTTTAAAAATGAATTTCTAGAAGTTTTACAGTTCGGTGCATATATGCTGGAAAATGTGAAAATAGAATTCTTTAATTGCACATTAATTAGTACAAATTTACCTTCACTATCACTAAATTTATTTATAAATTCAAAGCTCAGTGACTTTTTAATTAAAATAGCTACACCCCTACTAGCTGTTGTACCGTTACTGCAAAAGGCTTCATATTCTGTTTTATTTTCGTCAAAATGTGTTTCTTGTAAAAATGTAATTTGACTTTTCTGTGCTTTTATCCATTCTATTACTCTATTCCTTTTCCCCCTAGAACCGATGCCGTTTACCTTGAGACTACATAAATTAATTGTATGTGCTAAAGCCATTATTAAAGTTACAAATTAATGATCTTATTAGCTTTGATATATTAACTATAGAACACCTCATATTTACTATAAGATTGACACAAATATGCACCATTTTTCTAAAGTCATATTTATAACACAATTTTCTATAAAATAAAAACGTATAATATTTACCAATATGTATACCCTGGTGTGACCTCCACATAATTATTGATACGCTACTAAACCACGAGTATATCGTGTGCACTTTAATACATGTTGATACATACCAATAAAGAGAATTGGCTAATTTCGGAAATTTTTTTTTTAGACATTCTCTGTGTGATTTATGTGCTTTCGATTGTGTATACAATCTATCAGATATTTTATTTATCAAAACATCATGTATTCGATTCAGTTGTGTAATGGAATATCTTTGTGAAAGTTTGAAACAAAAAGATTATTTTGCTTTGTGTGTGCATGATGATGTAATTGTATTTACAAGTCTTCCAATTTTATAAGACAAAAACCAAATTTCAACCGGGATATAAGTTATTTGTGTATTATACACTTCTACACTGCTTTGCATCTGTAGCTCACAAGTATGAATCTGTTATTGAATTTCAGGTGTTGTTGAGGTAATGATATATTTAGACTAACGAATCTCGTGTATAGCTTATCGTTGATTGACATTGCGTGTTGTGTTACTAAAAATAGCATACTATTAGGTAAAAACCCAAATAGTCTACTTGTTCAGCTGATGTCTAAAAGTTTGTTCTATACAAGTTTGTTCTATACGAGAGTCATTACTATAAGTTTCAATAGTTTTGTAGCAATCTTTTCTTCTGCTTTTTGTTGGGATTCATATCACATCTTCTGTCTATATATATTTGCAAACACAATTCACAAAATATTGCAACGTGTTTGTAAAATTATGCTTGATAGGACCTGACACTTTATTTTAGTGTTTCGGCATTTAAAATGGTAATCTTTATATTGGATTATATTTAAAGTAATAAAAGTTATCTACGTTCATATCTGTCTATATTAGCTTATCTTATATTTTTAACTTACCGCATGACTGTTTGCACTTTTTACAACACGCAGAAAGAAAGGCAACAAGGACAACGAGGCCAAATAGACCTCCTATACAGTATCCAACTATTGGTCTATAAATAAACGTCTAATAAATGATTATGCATAATGGTTAAAATCAATCAATCAAATAATAAATAAAATTCTACTACTACTACTACTTTTCTTTCATACATATTTAACGGAAAATGCAGTTGTGAAAATTTGTAGGATTTAAGAGTCAAATTTCAATACAATTAAGGTATATATGTTACCAACTTAGCCTGCATACGGGATATTCCTTTCTCAACTCATTCAGTATTTAAGAGCTTGACGCTGCTACTCTGACTTTATAAAACATCACCAGTGTCTGAGGAGAAACAGATGCACCCAAGAAAAATGTCATTGTCATAAAGCTGTTCAACATTTTCTGTATTTATAAAGCCTCGTCTTTCAAATATTCGGCTCTAATCGTTCCTGATAAAGTTAAGTCCAGAACAGCGCTTCGAAAAATGAAGTCATTTAACCTGTTGTTTTACATTCTGTGATACGATTGCAAATGAGACGACTATCCAACAAGAGTGTAAATGACGTCTATGAAAGCAGATATAAAGGTCAACAAACCGCAAACACCATTAAGCACAAATCATACCGTATTTTTATCTATAAAAAAATCAAACGAGAAGACATGAATATTAAAAAAGGAAATGACAGATAGCAACAATTGACAACCATTATTACAGGCTAATGAATTGAGACAGACAAATATATAATGCTTTATTTTCATAAGCCTCCACACCATGCAAACAAAGGACAGTGTTGTAATACTTATTACATCACAATCAAGTGCACAGGTGAAAATGTAATTATAAGTATTGAATGCTTCTTTTTGTAAATTCATAGGGTTGTAAAAGCGTTGACCGGGCTCATATTTTTAGAATGAAGCGCTTCCGCGCTTCATACAAAATGTACTTCGGTCAACGCTTTTCCATCCCAATGAAGTTACAAAAAGAAGCATTCAATTCTTAAATAATTAACGAAAAAATAAATATGACAGTCATGAACCAATGAAAACCGCTAAAATGCAGGCTTTTGACAATAACATAAGGATTATCCCTGGATTAAAAAAAGTGTTTGTGATCGCTCAATCCACTGCTAACCTGCGACAGTGGTGTAACACAAAACAACATAAATACAAACTGTAAAAATCAAGTTCATTTAGCTTAGCTCAATAGACCGGTACGAGGCTCAAAACTAACTTATATAGAATAGAAACAAACTTCTGTTTATGATGGCTTAAAAAAAAACAGATTATAATTACTAGATACATTTTTACGAGTTTAAATATTTTGGTTCTTTTCTAATTTCTTGCTCTAGTCATATGTTTAAATCATTAGAATACACGTGTAGATTTAAAAATCTGACCTTGTAAGAATCTTTGATATCAAATCAACAATTTGTTTTTTTACGAAACCATTACAGGTCAAAGTACAGTATTCAACACGGAGTCTTGGCTCATATAGAACAGCCATTTAAACTTATCCATATAAAAAGTATGTACGGATTGATAATTTTATCTTAGATGTATGATTTTTTTTATTAGTTGTTCATGTTGTTAGACGATTGAACAAGATGTTAGTTAACTGCGAGTACTCGCAGATATGTACCTTGTGTCTTTTTGTTGTTTGAATGTAGAAATACCCGTCCACGTCCACTTGTATTTCGTCCATCTGATGATCGAGTTAATCCTTTTTCAACTGAATTTTATAGTTTGTTCTTATGTTGTACTGTTATACCACTGTCAAAGGTTAGAGGGAGGGTTGGGATCCCGTTAACATGTTTAACCCCGCCACATTATTTATGTATGTGTCTGTCCCAAGTCAGGAGCCTGCAATTCAGTGGTTGTTGTTTTTGTATGTGTTACATTTTTGTTTTTCGTTCATTTTATTTTACATAAATAAGGCCGTTAGTTTTCTCGTTTGAATTGTTTTACATTGTCTTATTGGGGCCTTTTAGAGCTGACTATGCGGTATGGGCTTTGCTCATTGTTGAAGGCCGTACGGTGACCTATTGTTGTTAATGTCTGTGTCATTTTGGTCTTTTGTGGATAGTTGTCTCATTGGCAATCATACCACATCTTCTTTTTTACACGAGATACATTTTGTACTTACCCAACACTTGATGAAATAGACTATGATGCATAATAATAATAAAGCTTAGTGCATTCTGTTGCAGTACAATCATATCCAAACGGACAACATCCCCAAGTACTTGCACAAGCATAGTACCCAGATGTAGTACACGTTCCTTGAAAATAGAACAAAAAATTATTATATCTTTAAATGTTTACTCCAATAAAAAGATTGGAATATATTTCGTATCATGGCCAATGTTTTGTTAAAACATTTTTGTACATAACAATGGCCAATGCTTTATTAATAACATAACAATACCAAAGTCCTTGGCATTGCTACAGTGATGTATGGTATATGTTTCCTTTTCTGTGGCAACATTGGAGCACGTATTATATATATTGTGTACAAGCTATCTTTTTGTACAAATTATAATTTCAACTTTTACTTTGTACAAATAGATTGTACAAAAAGCGCATGTACAAAATACAATTTGTACAATATTTGACTAAAATTCACTTATAAAGGCGTACAAAAATTAATAGTGTGGGTTTTATTATAAAACAAGAATTCGTATAATCTTGATATAGGCTATAGATTTTTCAATCACTAACCACAGAAAAAAACTTATTTACAAAATACAAAAATGAAAGCATGTGAGTGAATTATGCCATCGGAAATGCACAGCATATTTTTTTATAACATTTAGAAGTGCTGCACCCCCTTTTTCATTACATAAAAGAAATCCCTGATCACCAGAGTTTGAAAGTTTTTTCAACTGCTATATGTAGCTAAGGTTGATGCTCAAAAAATGTTGTTGCTAAAAAAGAGGTGTCTTCGACATATTCAATTTGATTTCTCGAGAGTTCTTATGATCAATAACAATTCAATTAAACTTAAATGTCTGCATGCTGCATTCGCTCATTTGTTATGCTTCTTGGTCACTTGTTCGACGAATATCATCATGACAAATTCTCTATACCATTTACGTACGCAATACTATTTAGAGTCAATATCCTTTTAAGTAAAATCACAAAAAATACTGAACTGCGAGGAAATTTCAATCGGAATGTCTCTAATCACATGGCAAAATCAAATGACAAAACACATCAAACAATTGGACAACAACTGTCATATTCCGGACTTGGTACAGGCTTTTTCAAATGTAGAAAATGGTGGATTGAACATGGTTTTGTAACGCTAAACCTCTCAATTGTACGACAGTATCATCAAATTCAGTTATAATTACAATGATGCATAAACAAGACAGATATAATAAATAAAATAGTAAAAAAAGGGTACAGCAGTCATCACTGTGTGACAACCTTAAAACAAATAATTATTCATAAAAGCACAAAAGCATCTATCCAAATAAAAACACATTCATTGCTTCGCGTGTCTGACGTCAGAAAATGTATACGTCACACAGGAAAAATTTTGTCCTTCAATGTTTATACAAAACAATTTTATAATTTTACATGAGGATAAAGATGATAGTCAAGATATTCAATATTAAAAGAAATGTATTATATGTTTTGACCTATTTTATTCTTTCATTTCCGCAACCCGTCAGCGGTTGTCTTTAGTAATATCTCAAAGTTTTGGTCAGTTAGAATAAAATGTTAATCATGTTAATGGTTAATGTAGATCGTTGTTATTTAATTTCATTATTGTTCTAGACCCTATGGATTTACAGCTTGATATATTGTATCAATATACGTCTATTGTTTAAGATCACATCATGTTGAATTTTGATTTTGTGTGTGTTGTTGAGTTGCTGTCAACCGGCCATTTACTTACTCTCATCTGATTAATTCACGTAAATAAGTCGACAGTAGTATACCACTGTTCGAAATTCATAAATCGATTGAGAAAATAACAAATCCGGGTTACAATCTAGAACTGAGGGAAACTAAGGAGAACTACGAAACAGCAAAAATACAACATTAAAGTATAACACACACAGATACGAACTATAATATAGCAATGGCTATTTTCCTGACTTAGCACAGGATATTTTAAGAGAAAAAAAATTGGGGGGTTGAACCTGGTCTTATGGCATGCCTTTTGCCCACATCGGCGTACATATATCAATAAGAGAGTTCCGTAGAACTTCCGTTTTTCGGTATTTTATCTTTTGTTGATTTTTTGTTGACGTCCATTGTCAAACAGTCAATGCAGTCAAAACAGGCGAGAGCATTGTCAAATGGACAACTACTTCGAAAGATAGGATATAAAAATCCAATCGATATGAATGCAGAGTGTGAAATTTAATATTGGCTTCAGGAAGAGATATGTTTGATAAGGGCCGCAAAGGAGTAGGTTCAACACCCCTTTTTGGCCGCAAAATATAGCAGTTTTAGAAAATTGTGAAAATGTAATCTTTAAGCTATATTTTGGAAAGTAAAATGCTTCTGCTACATAAATATGAGCTGTTCTTGACGATACAATGCACAAATATCGCGTTTTAGCATCATTAAGTCATGCTAAATTACTGAAATCTTCAAAATTTTACCATTTTATTCATTTTTAGACGGTTTCCGTCTAAAATGAAAGTGGCCGCATTCGTGTTCATTCATAATATTGAAATGTAAGTTGTATTTGATGATAATACAAAACATATATAAAGGTTGAGGATGAACACGGATGCGGCCACATTCATTTTTGACAAAAACCATCTGAAAAGCGACGTTTTTTGGCATATTTGATAGATTTTTCATATTTAAGCTTGAATCAGAGCGTTTTTATTGACTAAATCAGTTAAAATCTTTCACATAAACTAATCGAATCAATTGAAATAAACACTTAAGTGTTTAAAAAGTGTCCAAAAACTTTCGTTAGATGAACTTGAAATTTGAGGCCAAAATCGGCCCTTACCGGACCTACTCCTTTGTCTTGCAAAATGAACGTTTCGTGTCAACAAATAGATATAGGAAAATGTGATATGGGTGCCACTGAGAAACTCCATCCAAGTCACAATTTATAATAGTACACCATTATAGGTCAAGGTGTGATCATCAACACGGAACCTTGGCTCACACCGAACAGCAAGCTATAACGGGCCAAAAATCGAAACATGTTTAACATGAGGACATCTCTCCGAAGCGGTATCGTTATTATGATAGTTCGTCATGATCCGAATCTACGATCTGGTTACTCATTCCTCTTTCGACAACCTTTTATTTTCAATTTCGAATAATATAAATGAGAAGATGGGATATGAGTGCCAATGGGACATCTCGCCATCCAAGTGCATCATAACGCTTAATGCAATATCGTATATCAATCGATTCGATATAGGCGCGCGACTGCAATAATTGGTATGTACAAACTATTAAATTGTTGACCATTCCATTGAATCTACATAATATACTTACTTACAACTGTAAAGTCACAAACGAGAAGAATTATTATAAAAACATGCGAATTTGAATTATATTCCATTATCTCGTATTTCACAATTTAAAAATTTCACACGTTTACCGTACTGAGTATAGCTGTATTACATGTACGAGGTATGTTTTATGATATTCAATATATAGTATATAGAACGTTATAAGCAATATTTATTGTAAATGCACAATTATACTTATACCATGACTTAACATTTCTCAATTGATTTCAATCCAAGGAATTGCTTTGTGTCTATAAACATAAAGTAATTGCAAATCATTTATCTGATGTGATCGTAATGGGTTTTAAATAAAAAGACATAATAGACATTTGTGCATGTTCCCTCTTGAATTGTGTTATTACAATAAAATTATTGGTCTTATACCAAAAACGATTTGGATTATACACTGGCTTAATTGTTTCTGTTCATACCATATCAATATTCAGACACAACGCCTATCATATACGTACTTCCTTATAGTCTGACCTATACTTTTTGATCGGACAAAATCTGTATGATACTCGTTTGGTTCTGTCCAGATCCTATTATATGTATATTTATACCATATAGGGTTTTTTCTATAATAGTTTAGCAGTTGTCGTGTTTAACTATTCATTTACATGTGTGGGGATTCTTTCATAGTCGACGTATGGTGCGTCGAAAGGTCGATAATGAAAATGTAAAAATTATTTTTACTATAATTCTGACTTGTTTGTAACGTTCTCTCGTTTTCTAAATCATTAAATTATGATTACCATAGTAATGATTGTTTAAGCATGTATGGTCCAAATTCTCAAATGGGCCGGATTATCTACATTGCCGATCGATAACATGGTTTTTATGTTGATTATAGCACCGCAAATTAACCAATTTTGTTTTGGTTTGGTTAATAACCAAAACCTTTCAATCGTTTTAGACATGTGTAGTAGCGTGATAACATACCAGCATTGATTTCGACCATTGTGATAAACATCCCACCTTTAATCTAAGATGTTGCACACTACAACTGTCCAACCTTAAATGTGCTATATTTAAAAGAGAGAAAACATGTCAGTGTATGTAAAAGTATTTGAATCCGAAAATAGAAGACTTGTCTGTTCTATGGTCGGGTTGTTGTCTCTTTGACACATTCCCCATTTCCATTATCAATTTTATTTATAGTGTATAGCGACTAAATATTTTTCACAGACCATAACGAAAATTAGTTTGCGATATGCCGCCATTTTGCACTAATGGCACCACATCTACAAATGATCGACAACATCCATGACAAAAATATGTATCAAGCATTCTTTCAAGTTAGATTTATACACAAACAGTCTTTGTATTAATATGTATGGATATAATCCCTGACAAACTTCTGCATTATAAACATCTTATTGGGCCAATTTTGTTTCAATATCTCTGTTATACTATAGCTGAAATATTATTGTGGTATAGCCGCTATGTACATATATATGTAGGCACCTCAAACAAAAAAAAATGTATTGATTTGGGTATTAAAACAAAATTCACAAATGGATTTGTATACATAAAAAAAGTGCATCGTTTTCTTGCAGAAGACAGGTAAAATATTTACATGAATTTCAGATGCAGATACAGGATAGGATTGCAACAAAAACGGGGATGGTGGGACAATGTAAGGTTAATATTGGGACTTGTTAAAAGTCTATTGATTTGTCATACAGTAAGTTAGTAATAGGTTTATTACAGTGTCACAATCTAAAAGTATACATAATATATTATACATCAGATAAAATCAGCATAAAAATATATTAGATTCCTGCCTTAAAAGACATATGAAACACATTTACCTCAAATAAAAAAAAGTAGAATTAATTTTAAAATCTTAGATAATATGCTGATAATTTATTATTAAAAATTGAAGTTTCTTAAAAGTTATTTATTTATCTTTCTCATCTTAAACATCAATTGTAATGTTTTAGCTAATAAAAATTGAATTTCATCACAGCTCATAATATATAATAATTAATAATTTTTTATTGTTTTCGATTTTTTTCGGACAACAGATCAAATAATAAGTTTTCAATGTTTCAATATGTCACACCAAATAATATTAGATAAATACATGTATGCAAAACAAATATGTGTCTCGAATCGTATGACATTGTTATGATGAAAAAAGGGTGTTTTTTTATGTATAACATGTACATGTATGACAGACATATCCATTTCTCTGTAGAATTAGTGATTCGTTGTGATCATATAACATTTTCTTATTTCAAATTGATAAATAGTGTTCATAAATACTAGCAATTGCATGTTTAATAGCTGCGGTTAATTGTGTATCATATCTGAAATGTTTGTTTTTGTTTTTTGGAGAGTAAGACTAGTGCTAATTATATAACTAAATTATTTACATCTTTTTTTGAAGTGGTGGTAAATTCGGTGGTAAGCATATTGTGTAGACAGACTTCTATAATTGAAAACTAACTGTATGCTGCCTTGTAGATGTCTTTTGATTATTTTCATTGTTTGGTTGCTGTCAGATTGATGTTTAATCGCCATATCCTAATAAAATTTAATTAAATCAATAGATATAGGAAGATATGGTATGCGTGCCAATGTGACAACTCTTTATCCAAAAAAAAAAGTTATAAAAGAAAACCATTATAGGTCAAAGCGCGGCCTTCAAGTATGGAAAAATAAAAATATGGTTAATTTTGATACTGCTGAAATAAAGCAGTGTATATTGATCTTTGCTCGTCTCATAATTTTAGATATTAGATAGTATAACTTACCACATGATTGTTTACACTTTTCACAGCAGGCTACAAAATAGCAGCAAGGAAAAAGAGGCCAACTAGACCACTTATGCAGTATCCAATTATTTGTCTATAAATAAATTACAAATAAATGATAATGCATAATGGTGCTATCAATAAATAAATAAATACATACAAAATTAAATAAACAAATGAAATTATATTACTTCTGCTATACTACTGTTCTTTCGTTATACTATTTTAAATGGAAAATGCTGTTGTGAAAATTTGTAGGATTTATGAGTAAAAGCATCAACTTCACTTGCATATGGGATATACATTTTTCAACTCATTCGATATTCAAGAACTTGAAGCTGCTACTCAGACTTTATAAAACGTCACCAGTGTCTTAAAAAAAAATTGATGCACCAGAGATTAATTTCTTATACATAAAACCTTTTTTTTTTCGTTTAGGAGAATAAATCGGTCTAAATTTACCCGTTTATAAATTCGAAATTATTAAGAAACTGAGGTTTCAACGTCCTCTTGCAAAGTTGTCCTTAGATGGATTTGGCTATCTTATGATTTTGTTTCTTCTTTTGTTTAAATTTACTTACCCAACATTTGATGAACTAGAATCTGATGTTGATGAATAATTATAATAAGGCTTAGTGCATTTTCTATTACCAGGTCAATCCCAATTAATAGGACAACATCCCCAATTATCTTCACAACCATAGTAACCAGGTTTAGTGCACGTTCCTTGAAAGTAGAGAAAACCAATCTTTGAATGTTATCTCCATATTTTTTAAGATATCTTATCATGACCAAGAAAAATGGTTCATTGATAATGTTCCTAAGGCTGATGACATGTATTGATATATCTTGCTTGATGGTCGGGACCACATGCATGGTAAAGGTTTTCCATCTCTTCTGTGAGTAATGTGGTGTACGAAACATATACTTTTTTAGTTAACAACAGTTAAATCATCGACATTTAGACACGTTTATTCCTAGTTTGAATACACATTCAGTGGAAGATATTAGCAAGCAAAATCGAGAGAATTGTGCAAATGATGATAAAAGCATGAAAATTAGCACAAAACATCATTATTATATACCTTTTAAGAAAAAAATTCTGGCCATAAAATTTTTTTTTTCAAGATGGCCAACACCTTTTCTAAAACGGCTTTTTTCCAGTTTTAAAATACTTATTTTTCTGGAAAACGTTTTCTTTGACCTTCTTTTTGAATAAAATATTATCAAATTTGGTGGCTACCTGCTTTACATGTGACGTATTTACTAGAAATGAATATTTGACATGTTCAGGGTTTGTGCATGCGCGAAAATGTTACAAAATTCACACGAAAACATTATATACTTAGCGCTTTTGCATGTTAATGATGTTATGAATTTGTTTTTATAAGAATTTTTAAGGTTATGATACACATGCCTTTAACAATTTCGCGCATGCGCAAATTATTTTTAGGCATAAAGAGCAATTTGAACGCACTACACAATTATGTAAATTGTAGTTCATCTAACAGTTGAGGATTTAGATTGTGTAAACATATCTTTGTCGTCATTTCATATCTCTTAACATCTATGCCTTTCTGTTCAAATGAGTGTAATTTGGGTTGCGTCATGTGTACTATTGTTTGTCTGTTTGTCCCTTTCATTTTTGGCCATGGCGTTGTCAGTTTATTTGCGATTCCTTGATGCTACTGTTTGAAAACATGACCTTTCAGGTGCAATGATCAAGCATTCATTGGATAAGTTGAAAAAGGTGGTTAACATTCTAAATACCTGGCAAACATCATTTATAGCTGCAGATTACCCACTTTGTTATTGGCTAAGTCATTTCAGTGGGAATGACTAGATTTGTACGGAGAAGATAAGTTTATCGTCATGTTTGGTGGATTTTACATTGCAATGACTGTTTTAAAAGTCTGAGTGAAATATTGCGTGATAGTGGATGGACATGTGCTCTCACTGAGGCTGACATTGCAGCACATAAAATGGCAGATTATTTTCAAGTATGTTCAAATGTAATTAGGATTGAACACGCGCATCATATAACAGCATGTGTTTTGCTTGAATTGATAATATCAGCTTATGAAAGCATAAACGGATAAAATATAGCTCATGACTCTGTGACGTGTATTTATTTGATCCATTGATGTAAGGAAAGAGAGTCATCTCCACCACAGTTTAATTTCTTGCGTTCAATTATAAAAATAAAAACTTCTAGTGCTGTCGGTAGTACGCCCATTTCACAAGTCAGATATCGTACTTTACTAACAGTCCATACCAAGCATGATACCGTATTTTGTTTGTCTTTATCATGTTTATTATGCTCGATGGTAAATGATCCATTTCCGAGATATGACATCCCTTCACGAACATTACCCACATGTGGCGATGGAATTTGGAAGTGGTAAATTTACAATGCGTAAGACCAGAAAGTTGTTTTCTTATATCGCGATTGATCCCGGAAGTGTTACAACGAAATAAAATTTAAAAAACAATTAAACGAGTCTTGCCTTGGTAAAAGTGAAGTTTAATTGTAATTTTATGAGTTGTATAAACACTGAGGGAATTAAATGCCACACCCTCCCTCCCTAGTTAAGGGAAAAAGTAAAATCACAAAAATACTGAACTCAGAGGAAAATCAATTCGGAAAGTCCATAATCACATGGAGACCAATATGTAGTCATTGTGGGTCATATGTATATATGTATTTCGTTGTTTGTCATATTGATAAAACTTTACTTTGAAGACTGAAGTTTACACATGCGCAGCACAATCTCATTTAATCCCTTCAGTGTTTACACAACTCATAAAATTACAATTAAACTTCGCCTTTTACCAAGGCAAGACTCGTTTAATTGTTAAAGTTTTCATGTAGTTTAAATCATGTTTTGTCTACATGCAGTCGATAGTCAATGTAGTCCTTGTGTAGGTTAAGTGTACACAAACCAAGGTATTTAAAACATGCATTTTACCATGTATATTTAAAGAAGAAACGTTTTTTTGATAAAATTGGTATTTACAACAATTATTTATGTAGTTGGTTTACCGAATTATTTGTCTAAACTCGATATATTAATTGGTTTGTTATATAATTTTTGTTTTAGTAGCCTTATTAGGGAGCAAGCATTTAACCACATGCGGGAAGGGGGTCATGGTTTTTATGTTCGACACAGAATATTTTTTTTCGCGCATAACACGAACATTTTTATTTATTTTTTCAAAGCTATCAATCAAATATTTTTGTTCAAAATTTAACACTATAAGGTAAGGGGAAAAACTGCATTCAGATTTTTTCCCCTCAGAAGTGATGACACTAATTAATCTCAGATCGAACAATCGATAGATTAAATACTATCAAAGTAGGTGTTAATTGGATCATAAACGTGTCGCTCAAAGAAAAATGTTACATAAACAAATGCATAAATGTATTCTAACTTGTAGAGTTAATTTCAATTCCAGTAT